>PVIJ01006942.1:0-87112 GCA_004024925.1 Scalopus aquaticus | reverse complement strand
TTATAAGTGAAACCATTCGATATTTTTCTCTTTCTTTCTGGCTTATTTCACTGAGTATGATCCCCTCTAATTCCATCCATGTCGCTGCAAATTGCATGTGTTTATCTTCTTTCCATGCTGAATAGTATTCTATTGTGTATATGTACCACATCTTCTTGATCCAATCATCTATTTTTGGACATCTGGGTTGCTTCCATACCTTTGCTATTGTGAACAGTGCTGCAATGAACATACGGGTGCATGTATCCTTTTGGATTAGTGTGAAACGAATTTTAAAGTGAAAGAGTTAGGAGGAAGTCAAGAAAATATTGTCCAAATGCACGGTTCTCTTAGAGTTTATCATAAGTCCATGGATAAGATTAAAATTGTCATTTAGTTGTCTTATAAGGGAGAAACCAAGAATCAAAAAGCTTTAAAGCATTTAGAGGGTTATTTCTTATGTTTTATCCACAGTATTAAAATTATGCCATCCCTGTGCCTGTCTAAGGGGAAATCATGCAAAACTCCCAAGCCATACCAAATTTGCTGTAATGTGCATTTTGAAAACATGTGTTTGCACTAATAAAATGACCACCCCAGAATGAAAGGAATGAGAAAACCCTTCAGGGTTTTTATTGTCTGTCTATTAAACTGCAGAGCAAAGCACATCCCACAAGATGCTACAGAAGAACCCAGGGATGGGCAGAGGCTCCTTACAAGTGGCAGGAAGAACATGATAGAAGGGCAGGCTTTGGAGGAGTCACTCTAATGACTGCCCTTTCGCCCCATGGAGAAACGCCACAGCCACACAGCTCATAGGAGATGGTGTCACACATGTCATGCACAAATAGAGACAGAGATAGGGACAGGGATGGGAACACACAAACACACACATGCACTTTTACATACACTCATCTAATACAGGTCTTGACATCCTAAACACACATTATATTTCTCATTTCTAATAGTATGCTATCACACACTAAAATTCAGTGGATGAAAATTCCTACTGAGGATCATCATTCACTTCCCAGATCTCAGCAAAATTTAGATCTATATGGATAAATAAGTAAGCTGGACCATCAGAACTGACCAATCTGTTTGATAAAATAGGAGGTCAGCAACACCTTGAGACTCTAATTTTTTTGTATTTTAAACCAAGTATTCAATTTTTTGAGTATTTATTGTAAATAATTATAAAATGAGTTCTTAAAATTGGGTATTTACTATAACTTATAAAATGAAAAATATCAATATGTATAGATAAATCCATTTTGAGATAATGAAAAAATGGAAAAAGTCTCTCTATAACACAGTTTTCTTAATATTTTTAGAGGGGAGACTTTTATGAAACACCCATGACATTTGAGTGTTTACACACACACAATTTGTTTACATAACAAAGTGATTTTATATATATATATATATATAAACAAAGTATATTATATATATATATATAAACAAAGTATATTATATATATAAAATATAATAATATAATGTGTTTTTTTTTTTTCGAATTTGGTCATTCATTGTGGTTTGTGGTGGGCTTTTTTTTTTTCTGATAAATTCTCATCTACTAGAGTCTGGTAGATAGTAGGTACTTAATAAATATTGTTGAATGAATGCTTTAGTCTAACATACTAACAGTAACGATAAGTCTTAACTCAGTGTTGAGCTTACCCTGAATAAGCAGAATGATAAGAAAAGGAAAGAACCAGACTCTTATTTTCCCACAACCAATACTTGGGCTACATCAGATTGAGGATTTATAGTTACCATTTATTCACCTATTCAACATATTTGTTGTTATTTTATGATATACAAGACACTCTAAATTGCATCCACTCCATTAAACATCATGAAGCAAAAGTGTTAAATGTTTAGAAATATTAATGTGTTAAAAATTAAATGGACTTTCTGCTCAATCCTTAATTAACCAGATAATTCTATCAATCAAAATATCCCTCTCATCCAGCATTGTTTGCTCTAAGTTATGCTACTGTGAAATCTCCATGATAGAAAAAATAATTTTTATATTTTAAGTATAAAATATTATTGACAATACTTCCATGACAGTGATGAGTAGACTTTTGAGCTATCTATAAAGGGACCACAAAGAATACACTAATACTTATTTCTATGCCAAATAGAACACATAAACCTTTTAATGTTATTATTTATCATTCTTGGGCTATCTTTATTTTATGAATCTGTCATAAATAAGTTTGTGTTTCACCAGAGAAACAACAGGGTGATAGTATAATCAGCAAATTTTCATAATTCTGTCTTCATAGTAGGTATAAAGTGCTAAACCACAATCTACAAGTCTTGCTGGCACATAACCCGAGTCAGTCATCAACCACAGAACCAGGACTCTCTCTTGAAAAAATGGCCACATTCACACATGCTTGTTATCATGTATTCAAACTTGGGTCTGAAAACACATTTCATAATTTGTGCAGACATATGTCTAAAATCCAATGATAATTTTAAAAGACAGAATAGGTGAAGACATGAACACAGCAGAAGGCCATGTAGAGACAGAGGCTGAACTTGGAGTGATGTACCCACAAGCTAAGGAATGCCTGCAGCCACCAAAAGCAGGAAGAGACAAGAAAGCATTCTCCCCTAAAGCCTCAGGAGGAAGGTGGCCTGCTTACACCCTGATTTTGGACTTCTGGTCTCCAGAAATGTGGTAATTTGTTACAGTAGCCACAGAACACTAACACAGTTACCAAGTCAAATGTTTCTCACTTTAGAAACAATTCAAGAAGGGCATATGGACTTAGTTGTAGTCTCCTAAAATTGCTATGTTGAAGCCCTAATTCCCAGTACCTCACAATAAGACTGTATTTGGAAGCCTTAGAGAAGAAATTAAGTTAAAATGATACCATTAGGATAGGTCCTAGCTCAATCTGATGGGTGTTCTCATAAAAAAAGGTGGGGGGGGGGCTCCCTGGTGGCACAATGGGTTAAGTGCAGCACTATGAAGCTATCCAGAGCCACTGCAGCACTTGAGTTCAATACCTGGCCAGGGAGCTTCCCACATGGCACAGCAGACCTCTCCTGTCTCACCCACTGTTCCCCTCAGCAGTGTATTTCAGTCGATCTGCTTGTTCTACTCCCAACTCTGTTTCTGGTGAATCCTCTCACCACCCCTCACCTCTGGCCTACACCCCAGCTTGTATGCATAAATAAATAAAATCTTTAAAAAAAAAAAAGAGGAGATTAAGACATACAGAGAAACACTAGAGATGTGTGTGCAGAGACCACCATGTGAAGAAGTAGCCAGAAGGTGGACATCTGCAAGTCAGGGATAGAATACTTAGAAGAAGCTAACCCTGCTGGCACCTTGACCTTGAATTTCCAGTCTCCAAAATAGTGAGAAATTAATTTTCATGTTTAAACCCTCTTTCCCCAGTCTATCCTAGTTTGTTATAACAGCCCTAACAAACTAATGCAGAGCTTTTGTCTTTGGAAATTATCTATCTGGCTATCTATCCATCTACCTACTTACCTACCCGTGGTGTGCGTACATGCATGTGTGTGTGTGCATGCTGTGTATGTGTGTATTCTATTATATTCTATAATGTACATATATTTTAGTAAATCATGATATGCAAATTTCTGATCAATAGCTGCTTCTCACAGCGGGAATAAATCTATTCACCATTGCTTGAAGGAATAAATTAAGTCTCCAACTAAAATATGATCTAGGGGAAGTATGGTATGTTAAGTGACTAGAGACAACACGGGTACTCAAAACTCACTTGGACCAAATACACAACCAAGCATGCCAAGGCCAGGTGGCACCCAGCCATCCCTTGTTTAAAAAACTAAGTCTAATTTAAATTACTTGAGCACTGGATTTTGTGGTGACGCATTTTTTCAGTGAATTGTGGGGGATGGAGAGGGCTAAACCCAAGATGGTTGACTTGCAAAAATATTTGCCCTCTGATTTAGAATTTAAAGTAACCTTTGTTGCAAATTCCCATATAATTGTTCCGTATCCAAATTAAACCTGCCACATTTTCTGTCCTCTGCATCACTGATTAAATCAAGCTGCAAAAGAGCATTCCTTTTCTCTCCACTTCAATTCACTCCGTCCATTTTTCAGTGTATATTGAACAGCCCTGCAATTCACAATAGAATGTCACAATAACTGCAGAGAAAATGTGGGCTTTCATAAACCACCAAAGCGTGTTCTTGATTCAGAAATCCCAGAGGGCCTATGTCTTCAAAGTAGATTTGTTCTCTACATATAAACCTCATTTGTTCATATTTAATTGTGATCTCATTCTCTATAAAAGAAAATGTTTCATTGGCTCTGATTTCCTTCTGACGTTTCTATCCCGCTTTATGAATATTCCTGGTTCCTGCTTTGCAGCCGGCAGTGGTGTCCAAACTAAAAAAAAGTGCTTTGCTTGTATTTCAGGGATGGGGGTGGGAATGAAACAGCTTTTCAGGTCTGAAACTTCTCATTTTTAAGGAAGGAAATAAAAACTTCCAAGAAGTGCAGTTGAACAGATTGCCAAGCTTGCCTGTGCTCTTGGGTTTAATGTACAGAACTGTACATAATTATTTAAAACAATACACATATAAAGCCATGCCAGGGAAACTAGCTTTGCCAAATCTATCATCGGCTGCTACAGGCTGAGACACTGGCACCATCTCAAAGAAATCCACATGTGCTAATACGAACTAGGAATTTTTGTAAATTTTATTGTGCCTTTTGGGAAAACGTCCTTTCTAATAAAAAGATACATCATCATTTCTCAATTTTTATTAAAAAATGATTTTTTTTATTCCAGAGAGGAGTTGAGCTTTCTCCTCTTATCTGTGTGGGGAACCAAGTATCAGACAAAGATCTGAATCTTAGGAATGACAGGAATAAAGTGATCTACTTGGTGAGCCAGTGTTCTAAGACAGAAATGGCCTCTGTAATATTATTGTTTCTAATTATTTTTAAATATATAGCAGCACTGTTTGTAAGTTATTAAATGGGTTTACAACTGTTAGCATTGAGGGGGAGGTTTGAGTTGAATAGATGGAAATATTTTTAAATAAAAATAAAAACAGCATGTCTTCAGTTCTAATGAGCAACTCATTACTAGCAGACATATTTCTTTTTAAAAGTGTTATAAATCTTGAAGTCATCTTTCTTTATAACTTGCAGAAGGAGATGTAACTGTTTTGTTGTTTAGCTTTATCTCATTAAGAGTCCTCTGTAGATGAAAATTATTTGCATCTATTTTTTAAGTAGTATTTTTTTAATCTATAATTTGTTCTATCTAACTATTCATGACTAATATGAAGATAATGACTTCTATTTCATGAACAACAATGTTCCAGGCTTTTCATTTCAGGAATGAATCCCAATGGGCATAATGACAGGCAATTTATACAACAGACAACTGCAAATCAAAGATATTCAGTCATTTGGTTAATATTTGGTAATTTACTCAAAGCTAGAGCTGTGATTGGAATTGGGGCTTCTTGAATTCTAAAGTTCTTTCCCTGTTCCCTCCTTCAAGGAAAAGAAAAAGAAAGAGATTAATTAGTGCCTCTATAATTGTATTAACCCTAATAAACCCAATAGCTACAGGTTAACACAGAAAAAAAAGTCATTTTTATCCAATATATAACTGAAGAAGAACATGAAATATTTTTGCATTCATTAGGAAACATTCATAATTTTAAAAGAAAGATCATTTCATTAAAAGACTATGAATTTAAAGATAAGACTTGTAGCACAAAAGGTAAAATAAAACATTATATATGAAGATTTTGGAAGATTAAAAAAAGATGCATTAAGTATAGTTCCAGCCACTTTTCTTAGGGAATAGAAGAGGGCAAGGCAGTGTTCGTGAGCCTTCTTTTATAGATGCAGGCTCCAGAAGTTCCAGAAGAGACACTCAAAGGAACCAGGCAGTCCTTATAAGGTTTAACGTTTTGGAACAAGTCTCTCACCTGAGGAAGCTCGTTCAACAGTTTTCAGTTAGAAGAGAAAAAGAAGCCCAACTATCTGAGCTTAACTGGAGCTGGTGGCGCATGGCCTGCAAGCCACTTGTAGAATGGGGGTGGCATATTTCACATCTATTTCTTAAGCCCATTGGACATGTTTTATAATCTGTAAGGGGAAAATTGAACACCTACCACTACTTGTATCTAATTCAAATTGCTCAGTAGAAATATTCTAAGGCAAGAACATCTACCAGCCCACAGTAACCAAAGGGATGGAGATTTTCGCTATTTAACCCGGAGAATTTAATTCTCTTACTCAGGTATCTCCTGGAAGATGGAAGACAGAAGACAGTGACAGAAGTGAGAGACCCCAGTCTGCAGTAATTCAAGAACAGGAAGAAGGCAGAATAAGGTGTTTTTTTTCCTCAAAGGAAGAATTGCTACTCTCAGAATTAATGACTGAAGATTTTGATTGATCAAACTTGAATTTTTTTAAAGAGCACTGAGTGTTTCAGATGAATGAATGACTTAGTATGCAAGAGTTTCAAATATTCCAGATATTAATTAATATTCCAAGGAGTATCAGTAACATATTCTGTGTTTCTTTCATCAACCTGAGGAACATTCAAGGATATAAAGGTTTTGAAAATTCTGAACAGAAAGTATAATCAAAGAGTGAAAAAAAAAACTAAAGTAGGCTCACTCACTCTTGCCTATTCTTTGATCTGACGACCACAGTCTCTAGTTTGCCCTGTGTCTATACTTGCGTGGGGGGCTGCTCCGCCCCTTCACATCCCACCTACATAATGCAGAGACCAGTTCAGATTTACATCATCAGTTTCTTTCAGCCTAACTAAACCAAAACATACTTTTCAAATGTCCAGCATCAGCTTGTACCTAACAATGCTAAATTTATTTCTCAATCTAATATTCAGATTACCATAATTTTTGACATTGCAATGTCAGCATTCATTCTGAAACCTTGGCAATGAACCAAAGTACTCTTACCACACAGCAGCCTGATAATGCAAGACTCTGTGACACTGAAAAGCAAGAGCAACTTTTCTGTTTTCGATCAACACAAATCATAGGGACTTTCACAACCGAGTAACATAAGTTCAAAGTCTGCCATCTAAATATATTTCTAAATTTCATTTCAGTGTGAAAACTTGTGAAGAACCACCCCCCCACCCCTGCCAAAGCTTCACCATGTCACCCACAAGGCAAAAATAAAGTAGCTTGAAATTTATCTCCCCCCAAAATTAATTTCTTAAAAAGAATATCATACAAAACCACTTTAATGTAACACTTTATGCATATTGCCACCCAAGAAATAAGCAGAAAAAACCAAATGTCATTCCCATTTCAGGCAACCCTGCTTCTTTTTACACACCTAGTTAAAGAATGGTTGATTATGTGACTATGACTGAACAGACCAATTTGCAACACACAAACAATTATTTCCTTACAATGTGCATGCAAGCTATTCCTAGCAATACCAACAGTTTTAACTGCGTCAGTCACTTGACAGCTTAAACCTACTTTGGTTTGCTTTTGTGATCTGGAGCTTGGAATTATATTGCTTCCAGACCTTATTCTAGTGTTCCTATTTTAGTTTTAAGCTTTCTTACAATAAATGAATCATTAAGCAGGATATCACCTAAATAATAAAAATTAAGATCGAGCTACTACCTCTATGTTGCCAACTATTATCATTACTATTTACCAATTAATCAGAAAAGCACACACCTAAAAAACCAAGTGATACAATTTTCATATATCAAAATTTTAAGGAAAGTAATAATCAGAGTTGACAATGATAAGGTGCGGATAAAATATTAATTGGTACAACTTTTCAGGTTGAAATTTCACAAAATTATTATACACTTTTGATCTGGTAATGACATTACTAAGAGTTTATCCTAATAAAATCATCATCAGTGATACAAACAATGACACAAATAAAACTGTGTTGATGATATACCACACATTCCTTCAACCACAGAAATTTGATAAATTTGTTATTGAATTTCCAGATATTGAGCCACTATTCAGTCATTTTTTTAATCAAGATCAAAAAATTAAGGATGTAGTACTCTTATTATAAAACAGTAATGACAATTAGTATACAGCAGTACATGGTAGGAAACCAGAATATTCCAACCCAATATATGTCTCCTGGGCATAAAAGATTATGTTGAGCATCTGATTTTGAGCAGATACAAGGAAACTCTGAAAGCATGCAAATTATCCTTCAATGAGAAATCTACATTAGCAAAGAAAATCTCCATTTTTAAGGATGTTTAGCTCTCAATATCAAGAAGAAAAAGGGGACTATAAATCACAAGAGACTCATCAGTGAGGGCACCAAATTAAAACTGCATCACAAACTTGACCCTTGTTTACTGAACTTTTACTTGTTACCTTCCCATAACTTGCCTCTCTTGCTTTATTTTAACTAAAGTTGGTATTTAAGCCCAAGTTCTAGCCACCTCTTTTGAGTTTTCACCCCTGAGTTTCTCCCAAGTATATATAAGACATGTATGTTCATAAACTTGTGTTTGTTTCCTCTTGTGAACATGTCTTTTGTCAGAAGGCCCCACCCCATAATCTGGAAGGATAGAAGGAAACAATATTTTTTCCTCCATTACAACACAGAGTTAAGTAAAATGAAGTCTCCTGTCCACAGATTCTTTAACAAGATTTTCACTTTCTTATAACCTTCCAATAGGATATGGCACATCTTGAGCATAGATTTGAGGTGAACTTCAAAAAGAGATGAAGAGCAATGGAGTATTATTAGGAAAATATGTTGAAGCTGACCACAGTGGTTTTTCAACTGACTGTCTGCTCTCAGAACTACAAACAAATTTTGACCTGGCCTCGGTTCTGTTCCATACCAAAGTTCATGATACTGAAAAAATGTATTAGAGTGTGCTGTTGTTAAACTGGGCCACAGTCCCAGTAGATGGCTCCTATAATAAGTTGGCAACATATCTGGTTCACAAAAAAAATTCAAGTTCTTTTGTTCTAATTGTTCCCCCCAATTATGTCATATTAAATTGTTTATTAAAAAGAATTATCTCCAAAATTAATAGATACTATTCATGAAATTAGTTTGATGTCCTGACTTATATTTAAAATATCATAAAAGATTATACTTAAATCCAATTTGCTTTAATACAGAAAAAGTTCAGTTTTATGATTAATTAACTTCTGCTTTATGAAACACACACCCAAAATATATGAACAGAGACATATGGAAAACTCACGTAAAAGAATCCAAGTGGTCCAGATATATATGGCATTTTGATTCCCAAGAGATACTTGACTTGTGAAGTCACAACGTGGGTGGCAGCCCCAGTTGTCATCGCACTGATCACAGGCTCTGTGAGCAGGAATGTGGCACTGCCCAGTTGGAGCACAAACATGGCCACCTAAGAGGACAAAGAAAAATGAAGTTTCCCAAGGTTCCTGCAGGGATTAAAATCTGACACATGTTTGTTTTCATTACACAGACATAGAGAATGATGTGAGATGGATCTCTTAAATGCTATGTATTCAATAGCTTGAGTTTTCTTGAGAACATTACTATATATCAGGACATTTTAAGCATTTTGGGATACAATATAAGAGTCTTAAGGACATTTTTTCCTAAATACTGATATTTCTTTCTTTTCTTAAGATAGGGTGTTCTGCGGGGCAAAGTTTCGTGATGTAAACATCAATTTATCGCAGATAATTTTTATCAAAGAATAAGAGGAAAGAAGAGCAGTGAAAGCTCCAATCAATAGGTCACCGTGATAAAAATGAGACGTTTAAGGTGCTCTCTGGTATCACTCAAATGTAACTTGGAAAATAAGTCCTTTCCATCATGTCACAATGTCCCTTGGCCAAAAGTAATAACACTCTGAACTTTATTATTATTGGAGAGAGGTTTCCTAGGCTCAAATCTGAAAACTTAAATTCTGATCCTGGTTTTACCACATCCTAGTTTTGTGACAATAGAAAACCTATTGAAATGTTTGGAACATCTGTAAGTTCTGAGTGATATCTGCCCTACCTAACTTGTAGTGTTGCAGGAAATTAAATATGAAATAATATATAAAAGATTTTTAAATATGCAAATTGTGCAACACACATGCTGTGCAAGCACATCCTGATGTCTACTGGAAAACCAGTCACAGAATTGAAAATGTAGACAGGGTCACACTACATCTTTCAGGTCTGGAACACTACATCTTTCAGGTCTGGAAAACTTGAAAGAATTTATGGGTGAAGAAAGAAAAGTATTTGAATTGTTTGCAGTTTAGCAGATCCCTTTTATTCCAAATAGAATAAAGAAAATAGTATGGATTGCCAATGTAGAAATCAGGCAGTATGTTTCTGCCAACATAAGAAGCCAAACAGCAGCTTCTGCTACTAATGTTTTTTCAGAAACTGTCAGTTCGTCAGAGTCGAAAAGTCCTGAGGGAAAAACCCAATCAATCAATGTTATAGGTACAAGTGGAACACACAGATCTTTTTGGCAGCTCTTGATTCATAGTCCATTGGTTTTCACCTTGGAAACACAATCAGTTAAGAAAAACATTGAACCAATTTTCCTCAAACATGTCTCTTACAAGTAAGTTAGTTCCAATTTATGGCACTGACTCTTACAGGGCATGAGATGAAAATTAGCATATTATTGTGGTAAGATGAAACCAGGGAGTTGAATTTTCATTTCAGTTAAGTTGCAGTAGACAAACAATCCAAAGACTTGAAATTGTGAAATCTGTTCACATATATGGAATTTTATGCATACCTAGAATGTTAGAAAGTTCTTATCTCTATGACAAGAAATCTTCATTTCTTTTGAGAAGCCAATGCTTTTGGGAGATCTTATTTGGACCATCAACATTTTACCTTTTATTTTAATTTGTTCCAGCATCTATTCAGAGGAGTTAATGATTTGTCATGCCCTAGAAAAAAAAAGTTACCTAATCTGGAGTCCCCAACCACTTTTAAGTAACCAGTCTTCTAATCTCAGTTTCTTTGCCATTTCCAAACCCTGAATATTACAGATGGAAGAGTCCAGAAATGAACAAGATATAAAAAGAGTTCAACCATTTCAAATATTGGAAATATAGCTACTTTACAATAGAAACCAGAAGAGATGGAGTATCCTCCTTAAAAATTTATCCACAAACTCTTCTGTATTTTTGTAATATTCTATTTGTATATATTTCTATGCTTTCAAAGAAACCCTTCCCAGCAAGGGCTGAATCCCTAAAATTGAGAATTCTTGATTCTGAAATGTCAACAAGCCCCTTAACATCTCATTTCTGATACAAATCATTGGGTATGTGAAGGATGATTGCAAACATGTGAGATTTAACTGGAGAGAAATTACTGTCTTCTGAATGACAACATTCTACATAACCCAAGACAATGGCAGATGTTTTAAGAAGAAAAAAGAAGAGGAGAAAGGGGGAGATGGGAGATGGAATCCAGGAGGAAAAGATAGAGGAGAAGCAGAAATTTTATAAGTCCCCCTTTCCTACCACCTAAACTTCCACTGTTTATTCACAGTGAAATTATGAATCAAGCATGCACACCTCACACAGGAAGTACCCGTGCAAAGGCTTTGAAAGAGGGTCCCACAGATGGAACTGTGTTCCAAGTTATCTTGGAACTTAAGCACATGAAAGGAGGGGATGCTTTGCTTGGGGGAGACACAGCTTTTAAATTTTCAGCAACATTAGGGATTTTTAAAGTTAATGACTTAGTAACAGCCCCGTCAGTCCCTTTTACTAATTATATGAATGGTGATAATTCCAATCTGACTAACCAACTCCCAAAATTTGACCAGGCAACATTTTATGAGAAAAACACATTTTATACAATATATTACAGCTGTTTGTAGCAACGCTGAAGTTCTGGGCTAATGCTGAAAACCTCTGACACACATTATCAAGGTTCACTAGCATGATATTATTTGGTAATGTTTCTATAAACACCATGTGTTCTGTATAAATTGAATGGATCTCATATTTTAGGTCATTTTTTGGAAAGTAGCCTTCAAGAAGTGAAAAAAGAAAGGCATGCACAGCAAACCACTTTAGTTAATAGCAACGTATCGCTCTAATTCATTAAATGCAACTGATATACTATACTCACATAAGATGTTAATAATGTAATAATGTTCATAATGGGGAAATTATGAGCAAGTGGAGTTTATGGCAACTCAGTCTTTGCAAACTTACTGCAACTCTACAATTATTATGAAACATAAATGCATTAAAAAAGAAAAGAAATCCTCCTCCACTTTTCCATAGAATCTTCAGTTAATTCTGTATTTTTTCCCAAATTGTGTGCTGGGCATGAGGAGTTCCTATATTCTGCATATATGGGTATGGCAAAAAGACGGACTCTAAGGGGAGCCTAAAACAGCTGGGTTTTAGGGGTATGGCAATTGTGCAAATAATCACACCAAAACAAGTATGCACAAATAAAAAGAGGGGACTCGGAAACATACCACCAGATTTCAACAAGACAAGGGAATACTGCTAGGTAGGGGTATCTATCTGAATTGGGCCTCGCACTTAAGAAGGAATCTAAGAGAGAGAAGTTAATTAGAAAGCACTCCAGAAATAGGGTTTAGTATAAGTATAAAGTAAAACAACATGGATTTTGTTCAGAGGACACAGAGTTGCTAGTTTAGAAGTAGCACTGCTAGCCAAAAAGGAGTAATAGCAAAATAAAACAAGATATTTTGAAGTTAAGAGTACAAAGCACCTTAAAACTAGTGAAAAGGGAGTTCTGTAGCAGTGAGTGACATCACTCTTACATACATTTATTAAACACCTAATTTTGCCAAGAAGCATAATGCATATTGGCTGGAAAATTTGAGCTATGCTTTGGTAGGATTAATCTGATGACAGAATGTGGAACAACTGGCCATTTAAAAAGTTAGTGTAAGTGGAACTGCTTAAGAAAAAAGAACAAAAGCTTGTACACTGGACACAGCAGGTACAGAGAACAGCGATGAGCCAAGTGTTGGACTAAACAGTAGTTGGCAAACTGATCATAAGCTTAGAAAACAAATCCAGTGTTTTTAGTTGACCTTTTCTTTATTATGAAATATATCAGAAATTCACCATCTTTAAGATTATTTTTGCTTGGAATCATATAGTTGAAAAGGGGAACCATAATCTGTTCCATTCTGACTTTTCTAGAAAACAGTGGCTACCAAAAAATCAAGAGACAGTAAGAAAACAACAGCATGGTAAAATGGAATGATTGAAATGTGTTATTATTAAAAGATACGGGGGGAGGGAAATAAAAGATACAGGGGAATGAAGAATTATAAGAATGGTTCTATTTTTATTTTTCATTAGGTAGGGAAACTGTTATGGGAAAACATGGGCAATTTCAGGGATTAGTACTTCACATTTGAGCTGGACGAATCTGACAAAATACATGACCAATTTAGAACATTATAGCACATTTTCTTACGCCTCTTTCATTAAGAAATGTATTACAATTTAAATAGATATAAATTGATATAGACATATTTTCTATCTTCTGGTGGGGGTGAAAGAAGAAAATGATAAGTTAGAAAAGGTAAAAAAAAAATCTACATTTAGGGCCTCCCTGGTGGCGCAGTGGTTGAGTGCTGGGCTGTGGAGCTGGCGGCAGCAGCGATGCGAGTTCGACGCCCAGCCAGGGAGATTCCCACATGGTGCTGCAGACCTCTCCTGCCTCGCCCGCTGCTCCCCTCAGCAGTGTATTTCTGATCTGCCTGTTCTGCTCCCCACTCTGTCTCTGGTGAAGCCTCTTGCCACTCCACAAGAAAAAAAAAGAAAAAGAAAAAAAATCTACATTTAAACCTGGTTATTTAACAGTGTGATACCACTGATATTTAATTGTCCTTTTATCTATTCAAGCTACTCAGTTCACATTTATCAAGCACTAGCTGCTGGATTTTTTGACAGATCTAAATAGTCTCTGTTCGATAGAGATTCACAGTCCAGAAAGGGAAGTAAATATAAGAAAAATATTTCCAGGTAGACCAAGAAGTCTTATATAAGAGAGTCCAGCAAGTCGGCAAACAGTGAAAATGCTAGATTCACCTCCTCCTCCGCATAACAGAACTAAATGACTTCTTAAAGATAAGCAGATGACTATTATACACCCAAACAGTGATGACACAGCAGAAAGAGGTGGGAAAGGCTAATTAAAGTGTTCTGGAAGTATACTAGGGCAGTAACACTTGTGACTGGGAGGAGCAACTGCCATATGAAGCTGCTCTGCTGTTCTTAACCCGAGGGAACTCACCCACATGGAGGGCTTGGAAAACCAGGGACAATATTGGAGAAGGTAGTGCACACAGTCAGCATGAAACACAGAGGATGCACCACTGGAAAATAATAACACTGAGGATGCAGACTGGTGATTACTGGCTTCATCATGTAACCCCTGAATGACAATAGTTGTAGCCAAAATGGGTGGGGAGATCAGATAAGATCACTTCTATTTCCTCATATAAGAGGCAATTATTTGTAGCCTATGGTTGTGATACTGAAAAAAAGTCCTTATACTCACACAAGTCTAAAATCAAGACAAAAACAAAATACTGTCATTAACCAGAGTTTGAAACACCTGGACCTCTTTAGATGAAATGCATCTTACTATCAAAGACAAATAAAGATTTAAAGAATAGAGGACTATCCTGCAAGTAAATATCAACCACAAAAAAGCAGAAACAGCTATATTTATATCAGATAAAATAAATCTCCATTAAAAAAAGTTAAAAAGGATTACTGTTAATGGCTAAAGCAACTAAATACATGGTCCATGATGGAGCATCAAGATACATAAAGCAATTACAAATAAAACTGGAGGACATAATGATGAAAACAATACAGTAATTCTAGGGTATTTAAAATACTCCATTTGCAACTATGGACAGATCAACAACACAGAATAAATAAGGAAACAGTAGCTTTAAGTGAGAAGCCAGACAAATAGGCAGAACATACATCTGTAGCACATCCCACTCAAAAATACACAGCATACTTTTTTTTTTCAAGTGCACATGGAATATTCTCAAGAATAGACCATTTGTTAGGACACAAGTCATTGTCAATAAAACTGTGGAGGCCTCCCTGGTGGCGCAGAGGTTAAGCGCTGAGCTGTGGAGCTGTTGGGAGCGGCAACTTGAGTTCAACACCCTGCCAGGGAGATTCCCACATGGCGCAGCAGACCTCTCCTTCCTTGCCCGCTGCTCCCCTCAGCAGTGTATTTCTCATCTGCCTGTTCTGCTCCCCACTCTGCCTCTGGTGAACTCTCTTGTTGCCCCATGACTCTGGCCTGTACCCCAGCTTGTATGCATAAGTAAATAAAAACATTCCCCCCCTTTTTAAAAATAAAAAAATAAACTGTGGAGACTGTAAATGTATCTGACCAGAATGCCATAAAGCTAGAAACGAACTATAAAATTTTTTTTAAAGTCTTAAATACATGGAGACTAAATAATATACTGCATAATAATTATTGGCTTCAAGTAGAAATTTACAAATATCTTTATACTAGTAAAAATGAAGATACAAGCTCTCAGAATTTATGGAATGTAGCAAACATCTTAAGAGTGACAATAATTACAATAAGGTCAACATATGGAGCAAGAAAAATTTTTTAAAAAATTACACCTAGGTCAATTTAGAAAAGAGGAACAAACAAGACTCAAAGTTAGTAGAAGAGAGGAAATAATAAAAATAAAGATAAAAGTTGAGTTGGACAGGAGTAGGGGACGGGATGTAATTGTCCATGGTAAAGAACAACAGGTCCCATGGTGGTGGGTGAACTGTGGTGACATGCATCTGAGGAAGGGTGAACCTATTTTTCTAAATCACATACAATTTTGTAAATCACTGTTAATCTAAATTCAAAAAAATAAATAACAGTGAAAATAAATGAAATAGAAATCAAAAGACCACATGAAAGAGGAATGAAACTAAGAGTTGTTTCCTCAAGAAGATTAACAAAATGGATAAACCTCTAGCTAAGCTAACAAAGAACAGAGGAAAAAATTACTAAATATAATCAGAAATGAAAGAGGAGAAATTACCACAATACAAAGAACTGTAAGAGATTACTATGAATAACTATACACCAGTAAATTCTATAACCTTAAATAAATGGACAAATTTTAGAACAATATAATTTACCAAGACTAAATCAAGAGGAAACAGAAGAGTTGAATAACTGATCACAATCATGAAAATTGAAACAGTAATAAAATATCTCCCCAAAACAAAAGCCCAGGGTTTTACAAGCAAATGTGATCAAATCTTTAGAGAAGAAATTATGCTTATCTTCCTCAAATTATTTCTAAAAATTCAAGAAGGAGGGAATGTTCTCTAATAAATTTTGTGATGTCAACATTACACTAAAACCAAAACCAGACAAAACAGCACAAGGAAACTACAAACCAAAATCGTGGTGAAGAGTGATACGAAAATCTTCAAGAAAATATTAGCAAATCAAATTCAACAATTCACTACAAAAGTTAATCATAATCAATGGTATTTATCCCAGGGATATGACTTTAACATACACATATCAATCAATGGAATATATTACACAAGTCATGCTAGAACACAGTTGCTACTCCTAAGGAGGGAAAAACTAGGGAAAGAACTAGCACAGTGTCTGACCCTGGAAGTTGCTAGATTGAGTTTCTTTGCTTCCTTTCTTAGTATTAGTTTATAAAACAGTGTAGCATAGCAGTTAACAGACTATATACTAGAGTTAAATGCCACCCCACCAATTCCTTATTATGAGATTCAAAATAAATCCCTTTACCTCATCTACATAAGGGAGGAACAGTATCACTTACTGTCTAAGACGCTGGTTGGGATTGGATGCCTGAATACACTTAGTCAACTAATAACAGAACTTGGCACATAGTAGGATAAAAAATATTACTACTGTTTTTAATGTGAGGAAATTTCATTTCTCAATTTTAATGTTGTAATTCTAATTTTGTTAAGTTTATTACTTCCTTGCTTTCCAGGTACAAACACAGATGGAAAGATTTACATTAAACATTAAAATGATTTCCTGAGTATAATGGTTGTGAAATAATGAAACATCATTAAAAGAGATCTTAGAGTATCTTCTTCCTGCATTACAAACAAATGAAGTGGATGATTAAGTATGATGTATCATTTAATAAGGCTAAACTAGTTTACATCTTTAATCCTTTCTATATCTATGATTCACTTATTTAATCTACTCAAAATAATGTTTAGTTCAAAACCAAAAATAAATGGAGACTCTCCTATTTAGGTTTGTAGTTGGTACATATCATCTATGAACATGTGAGACTGCATGTTTCCAGAATGCACCACTACCTAAATACAGAATTCTACCGTTAAACACCCCCACCTGTGTGACTCCACACCTTTGCAATTGTCAAACAAAGGAATAGTCTATACCCATGTACTCCAGGGCAGAAATGTTGTCCTTTGTTGCCTCAGAAAAGTAGTGTTTGGGAAATCTTCCAGAGGTATATGACCAATGGACAATCACAGACCCTTCTCAGTTCTCAGAAAAAGGGATGGACAAAGTGCCCATTATGGAGAATAATAAAAACTACTGGGCAATGAGAACAGTGGTTTCTAAAGTGGCTTGAATTTTATTATTTGTTCCCCTAACCAAACTGCTTATTGACACTGGCATTATAAACTGTTCTACCTCGCCTTAAAGTTACCACCTCATTGCAGTGAGTGTACAAGTAATTCCTTTCTTGGCTGCTACTGGGTTTTGGCTTGAAAACGCTTCCTTTTTCTTTTCTTTTCTTTTCTTTTTTTTTTTTGAAAAACAACATTAATAGCACAAAATTGCATCAATTGTACCAGAAAAGCTTTCTTTACAAAATGAGACACTTAGTGAGCATGAGAAATTGACAGTAGAAATCGAAAAAAGATTTCCAGGCTAGTCTGGAATCAGATACTACATAAGTTCCAATTACTAGACTTCTATATTACAAAACCATCACAATAAAACTAGAACATTAACAGCAATAAAGTCATGGAGAGAGAAAGAAAAAGATCAGAAAACACTACTGTGAATCCATTTTTCAAAGTGTTAACAAATGCAAACTAATCTATAACTTCAAAGTGATTGAAACAGGATGGGGAGAATTCTAAAAAATGAGAAGACCAGATTATGAATAGTCAAGGAAAAATTGGAGGGAATGATGTGTATTTTCATTATTGGTTGTTGTGATATTTCATGGGTAAGTGCATATATCAAAATTTATCAAGTTGAACTCTCTAAATATGTAGAATTTAAGTTTGGCAATTATCTCTCAACAAAGCCTGTTTTTAAAGGGCTCATAATCTAATGAACAACATAGAAACCCATAAGATTACACTATTGCATTTGTATGAAGTGCACATTGTATTAGCACTGTCAGAGAAACGGTAAGGAAGAAGAGAGACAGGAATAACTTATTTTGATGAATAAGAGATATTTGAGTACATTTATGTTTAGACACACACATATATAACTCACCTAAAAGGCGATCAAACCACTAAAAAGAAATGTCTGTTTATTTCCCATCATTCTCAGTGCAAGGAAGATCAAGTAGACCAAAAAAAGATTAAGAATATTGAAGACGAGATGATCAATAAGGTAGAACTCATTATACATTAAGTTATAGAACAGATACATGAAAAAATGTTCAACATCACTTATAATCAAGGAAATGCAAATCAAAACCACAATGAGATACCACCTCACACCTGTAAGGATAGCACAGATTAAAAATACAGGCAACAACAAATTCTGGAAAGGATGTGGAGAAAAAGGAACTCTTCTACACTGCTGGTGGGAATGCGAACTTATCCAGCCACTATGGAAAGCTGTATGGCAGCGATTACTCAAACTGCTAAAAATGGAGCTTCCATAAGACCCAGCAATACCACTTTTGGGAATCTACCCAAAGGACGCATAACCACTAGTCCAAAAGGATACGTGCACCCGTATGTTCATTGCAGTACTATTTACAATAGCAAAGGTGGTAACAACCCAGATGTCCAAAAGTAGATGATAGGATCAAGAAGATGTGGTACTTATTATACATAGTGGAATACTATTCAACATTCAAAGAAGATAAACACATGCAATTTGCAGAGACATGGATGGAATTAGAGGGGATCATGTTCAGCGAAATAAGCCAGAAAGAAAGAGAAAAACATCGAATGGTTTCACTTATAACAGGACTATAAGGAAACCAAATAGGAGAGAGACTCTCAGCAGGGGGGTGGTGGTGGAGGGGGAGGATAAGGGCACAAAATGGAGTAGAAAGGACACAAGGGACCATGGAGATGGATCACGGGCGAATTGGTGGTGGGCTACCCAAGGGGAATACAAAATGTAAAAGACATAAATAACAATAAAAATATATATATTTAAAAAATAGTTATAGAAAAAGCATTTTCCCCATGTATTCATGAAACTTTCACAAAAATTGATTATCACAAATTACAAGGAAAAATAGTAAAATAGAGTATGCAGAAATATTTCAAACAACATTTTTGACAACAATGTAGTAACATTAGAAATTATTGATAAAATTGAAAAACAAAATAGGCCATTCATCTGGGAATTTAAAATCCTTTTCTAAACAATTGCTGGGTGAAAGGAAAAATCCAAACTAAATCACAGACTTTATTAAAAATATTGCTAGAGCTGTCAGCGCCCCAGGAGCAGACACATGCTACAGTCTGGGCTGTGCAGGGATTGACCCTTCACTTCCAGGCTCCAAACACCCTCAGGAAGCGCAAAAGCCTCAATGTTCAGGAGGGCGCATGTGCAAACACACACACACACGCGCACACACACACACACACACACACACACACACACACACGCCAGAACTGCACAGAATGTTGTCCTTCACTCTTGGCCCCCAGGCACCCTTGGGAAGTTCCACCCTCCACCTAGCCCTCCCAGTCACAAGAAACCAGTTTGGAGCCACTGCAACTGTGTAGAATGAGGTCCCAGTGACTCAGACTCTCCATCCAGTGCCTTCTAAGCCTGACCAGGCACCCAGAAGTGCATTGGAGGAGGCCCTAGTACCACGCCAGATCCTACAAGTCCCCAGCAGTCATGCCCATCATCTAGTAACTAACCAGAAGAGAGAGAGAGAAGGACTCACAAACAGCAAAACCCCCAGCGATAGTAGAGCAAACCCAAAGCAAACAATGGAGAGAAAGATAAACACAAATGTCAAAGCAAGACCTCAGAGGAACACATAACAGAGAGAAAACAAAACCCCAGAACCAAGCCACAAAGACATGGAAGAGCTTTTTGATCGATTAGACATAGAATTCAAAATGGTTATGACTTTAAAAAAAAGAATTGGAACAATCCAAAGAAAACTCAAAAAACAGATGAAAGATATGCAAGAAAGCAAAATGAATGCTATGAGAAACACAGTCAACAAGCAGAAGATCAATATTGAAACTTTAAACAAAAAAATAAAATTGCAGGATGTAAAAAGGTCAATGAAAGAAATAAAAAATTCAGGAGAAAGCCATGGAAGTAGAATGAACCGAATGGAAGAACAAATATTAATTTTGAAGATGAAAATGAGGAAAGAAACAAGATAGGAAATGAAAGAGAGATGTAAAGGAAAAGAAATGAAGAAACACAGAGAAGTAACTGACACCATGAGGAAAGGAAATATAAAAATCATAGGAATCCCAGAAGAGAGAGAGAAGGGTACTGAGATAATATTTAAAAATTAATGGAAGAAAATTCCCCAAGCTTGAAGAAGGAACTGAACAAACCAAAGAAAGGAATGAACACAAATAACTAAACAAGGAATTAGTAGAACCACAAAATAATGAACAAAATGGCAGCAACAGGCTTTTACATATCAGTAATCACCCTAAACATCAATGGATGAACTCACCAATAAAAAGACATTGAGAATCTTGTTAGATGCAGAAACCTAATCCAACCTTCTACTGCCTCCAGGAAACACACCTAAATTCCAATGATCAACACAGACTGAAAGTAAAGGCATGGAAAACAATCCTTCAAGTAAATGGCAACTAAAGGAAGGCAGGAACAGCCATATTTTTATCAGATAGACTTCTAGCTTAAAAGGGTAAGAAGAGGTAGGAATGGACACTATAATGATTAAAGGAATAATATAGCAAAACACTCGTCAAAATACACTCACCAAATGAAGGAGTAACAAAATAGATCAGACAACTACTATCAAATTGGAGAAAATACATATGTAGCTGGAGACTTCAATCCCCCACTCTCACCAGTGCAGATTAAAAAGAAAGAAAATAAATAAGAACAATCACCCTAAGCAAAGAACTAGACTACATGGGTTTAATAGACATTTAAAAGGCACTTCACCCCCCCAAAAGCTGAATATGCATTTTGCTCAAGTATATATGGGTCATTCTCCAGGACTGACCACATACTGGGTCACAAGACAAGCATCAACAAATTCATGAAGACTGAAATCGTACCAAATATCTTCTCTGACCATAATGGTGCTGAACTACAAATCAATTACAAAAAAAAAAAAAAAAAAAAACCAAGGAAATACTCTTCTATGTGCAAACTAAACAATAACTACTGAATGACCATGGAGTTAATGTTGATATCAAGGAAGAAATCCAAAAATACCTAGAGACGAATGCATGGGACATAGCAAAAGCAGTTCTAAGGGCAATACAAGAGCAATATGGGCCCACAATAAGAAACTGGAAAGAGCCAAACAAACAACCTTGTCTCTCATCTCAAGGAACTAGAAAAAGAACAAAAAAGTTCAAAAGCTAGTAGAAGGAAGGAAATAATAAAAATTAGAGCAGAAATAAAAGAAATAGAGTTTTAAAAGTCCAAAAGATCAATGAAACCAAAATCTGGTTCTTTGAAAAAATAAACAAGAGAAATCTTCAGTTAGGCTCACTAGGAAAAAGAGGGGGGAAATTAAAATAAATAGGATCATAAATGAAAGAGGAGAAATTACAATAGACACTGCAGAAATTCAGAGCATAAGAAGAGGTTAATATGAACATTTATCTGTAAACAAGTTCAACAATCTAGATGAGATGGACAGATTCTTAGAATTACAATCATGTAATAAAATGGAAAAAGTTGTGTAGGGGAGAATAAACAAGTAAAAGCTACAATTTAGGGGGAAAATACTTATCAATTTTTCAGAATAGAAAGCAAAATCAGGAAACACTGATATATCACAGAACCTTTATGGTATATTTTTTTAAAGTAGATTTGTTTAACAATTGAATAGGTTTCCAAAGATTAAAGGCCCTTAAGAACTTCTTTTTATAACCTTTTATACTCTGTTCTCTTATAACACAAGAAGCAATGGATGTCTGTATAGTATAAGCTTTTAAATAGTAGGGTTGTCTGTTCCTTGCTGCTAAGAGCATTTCCAACTGCTACACATTCTATGAGCCAGATCAGACAAGATTGTTTCAAACACTTTAATAATATAGGCTGAATCTTTGGGGCAGGGAAGGGAGGAACAATCTGAACATGAATAATGTACAAGCAAAAGCAAAACAGAACAGAAGGAGGGAGGAAGGGAGGGAGGGAGGGAGAGAGGGAGGGAGGAAGGAAGGAGGGAAGGAAGAGGGAAGGAAGGAGGGAAGGAAGAGGGAAGGAAGGAGGGAAGGAAGGAGGGAAGACTAGCTCCTTTGTAGACTGTAGAAACTAAATAACTTGCACAGAACTCCTATTCAGTGGATTACAAATCTAAAGGAAAAAAGAAAAAAAACTGAGGAGCTGGAGCCAAAAGATCCAACAGACTTGAGGGTTCTGGTTGACAATGGACAGAGGAGTTTGGAGGTCAACAAAAGTCCAGCCATCTGTTTGAAAATTGGCTAAAATGTAGGTCGCATATCCAGGATCAGAGTTAAAGACAAAGGAAAGCAGATGTTTGATGAAGTTATAAGACAAAACATGCAACTTTCTGGATCAGATTTTACATGTAATAAGAGAGCATGAAAACCAAATTAGTTTTATCATCTTTAATAATATCCTGTTTTATTCTTTTGAGTCTAGGGAGTTTCATTCCAGGAAATGAGACATTTCTTTTTTATGTTGTTAGAATCTCATCTCTTACTTCTATTCTTTATTATCATTTAAATTCTTAATCCAAAATACCTGATGATTGTTTCAAAGGTACGGAAAATATTGATAATTAAAGTAAGACTAGCAAAAATTCACTGAGTCTCATTGCTAATTATATATTTTTTCTTTGATCTTTGAAAATCATACTATATACCTAAAACTACTTGTTCCATGCATAATAAAATAAGAGAAAGACTAAACCTAGGCAAATCATAAATTCAAAGAGAATATGTATGGAAAATAATGGAATTAAAAGAAGTAGCAATATTAAATTTGCTGTGCTGATAGAGAAATCTTTATGCAAAAGAAAAGAAATTAAGGAACACTTATGCCAAACCTAGTGCAACAAATCCATGCCTAAATCACCAGTTTACATGGTTATTTCTGAGATGGACATAAAACGACAGGTCTACTAAGAGGATAAAAAGACTCCTAAGACCAAGGATAAAAAGACCCCTAAGGTCATCCTGTGCAAATCTCAGAATACACTGACATCATTCATGTTTTAAAAATATAACTAAGGTTATAGGATACTGGTTTGTATTTCATGAAAGCACAGACATCAAACACAGAAAATATTTATTGACCTTCTAGTCTGGTGGTCTTCTAGGCAAAGCTGCCACTTGAGTGGTTCGCTTTTGAAAAAAAAAAAAAGAAATCTGTGAGGATGTCAGTTATTTAATTTAATTTTTCTGTCTTTATATAGCTGGAAGCCAGCATAACTTAGAATTTTAATGTTTCCTTCCCTCATTTCACATCTTTTCTTCCTACCACCCAGCCAATCATCAACCATTTCTCTGCCTCTTTGACCATGTAGATAACATTACACTGTATTATAAAACAGGAACGCCCAGGAAGTTTATATTCGCATAATTCAGTTTCAAATGTGAGAGTAAGCCCAAGTGCCTATCAAACAGGCAGTCCCTGTGTAGGAGTCAGTACTCGTCGACATTTATTTTATGTTTACTTCTGAGTTAACTGATTCTGGCAACTGATTAGAAACAGGATATTATGTATTCTGACAATTTGAAGAAATAGTCTAGCACGGTCCTGGCAGCAAGACCAATAAGATGATGAAAAGGACAAAGACTGGTACAGATCTAAATCCCAACACTTCATGCCAGCAAGTCTGTGGCACAAATAAATTACCATTTGCACTGATGTACGTTGTAGATAGTAAAATCATAAAAATCATAAAAACTGACTTAGCTCCTAGAAATTGAGTCACATATCCCTCCCATTGTAGGAATTATAGCATATTACCAAAGGGTGAAAATCTGGTCACTGTGGGGACACAGGCCCACCTCATGCCTTGCAAGGAAGCCCACTGTGATTTGTAAAACATTTTTAAGAAAGTTTATTCTTAAAAAGTCATAAATTGCTTCTCTGTAAGTTCCATTTACTGTTCCTCATTCATTCATTCATTCTAAACTACTCTGTATAGTAAATTGTATTCCCATGAAAATAAAACACATCTGCCCTGATCCATCTAGGGAAACAAAGGCATGACACATACCAAAACAAAGCGCTTATGCTTTGCCAACGTGTGCCTCGCTTCACCCCCAGATATCAGTACAGCTTACCTGAATCACGCCGCCCAAGAAGGACACAGCTGCAGCGACACCAATTCTTTGCAGCTCAAAATCAGACAATCCCAGCACACTTGAGTTAGTCTCTGTAGTGAGGTTCTGGCTGCTCAGAGGGACGAGCCGTTCCACTGCATTGGCTGATATTAGGGATGTCAAGGCAGAAGTGCCTTAAAAATAGGGGTGTGGGAAAACTTCTATTAGTAATAGACTCAAAAGAAGTTGCTGTATTCCACCTGGAAGTTGAATTCATGTCATAAAAACAAACATCTTTTAGAAACACTCTCCTCTGCTCCCCCACTCCTCCACCTCATTCCATCCCATGATATATACAGAAACTTACTGCATTTCCACAGGTTCCGTCAACATACAACCTGATCCACCTACTTGTTATGCCCTCCCAGGCCCTACACTGTCCCACCTTTCTGCAGTCCTGCATAGAGAACATCCCTGGGGCAGGGATTAAGAGCACAGCTTGGATTTGAATGCAAGTCCTCCATTTGTAATTTCATGTGATTTACAGCCCATGACTGAGTCTAAACAGCCTCCTCCATAAAACAGGGCAACAATACCTACATTTTAGGATTAAGAGTAAATATAAGTGAGATGATAAATATGGAGACATCAGCAGGCTAATGGCTAAGTGTGAGCTCTTTGAATCTGAACGTCTTTTCTGGGTATGCTTGCTCCTCCAATCTGCCCATGTGAACACTTAACTTTCAAGGTCTGGCTCAAGTCTTATACCCCATAGAGATTCATTCCAGATCCTCTAGACCATGTTCAATCTTTAGACTCCCTGTTCTGTCATAGCAGAGTAGATCTTACAGTATAAGAACATGCTGTGACCCATTAAAGATGTTTTAAATATACCATTTCTGTCTACTGGTAGGTGGACAGAGGTTCAATGGCACTTCCCAGAAACTGCCTGGCCTCACACACACGTGGGATCATCTTCAATGTGTTCTTTTCCTGCCAAGAGTTCTGATGCCTCTTACCTTGGACAGGAGTCTAGGGAATACAGGCTTGCACACAGAGAAATGCCAGTTCCCAAAGAAGTTTCAGAGAATTTGGGTTAAAGAAACAAACTGCAG
The DNA here is from genome assembly GCA_004024925.1 of Scalopus aquaticus. Taxonomy (NCBI): domain Eukaryota; kingdom Metazoa; phylum Chordata; class Mammalia; order Eulipotyphla; family Talpidae; genus Scalopus; species Scalopus aquaticus. Next base: position 61,314 of record PVIJ01006942.1, on the reverse strand, counting down.
TATTATGCAAATATTTCCCCAACTCATTAAAGACTTACTTTGCTCCAGACTTGAAGTGAGAATTTGTGAAAAAGGGCCTGTAGCAAGTTGTACACCTTCCAGTGAAAGCATGCCGCAGCACAGGGCAAGAGAGACAAGAGCCAAACAGAAAAACGTCCCAATGAAAACCCCAAACAGACTTACTGGATCAGAGAGGCAGTATGTGCTGTGGTTCAGAAAAACAGGGTAGTTGTGGCCTCCAACAAACTTGACCTTAAATCCTACCGTTGCTACCTCAATCTCTTTTTATGTGTAAACACATAAGCTTTCCTTACCCAAATGGGGCTGTTATCGGGCTTAAACTAAATACTGTGATAGGGCATACATGACACAGTATGGCATGGAGTTAGCACTTAAAAAATATATATATCTAATGATTAGAGACAAGGTTCTGGCATCCAGGATAGGCAACACTAAATAAAGAACATTAGCCCATAGGATCTGCTCTTAAGACATTTTTTTTCAGGGTATGTTACAACAGGATTTCTTGAAGTCTGGTACTAAAGTAAAGAAGGGTACATTTGAGTATTTAGAGCTCCTGGAGTATACCACAAAATGATTTGTACAAAAACCTCTGAACAAATGACTATGGAGTTAAAAGCAAAGGTATTCTAGCATTAATGTTTGAGTTCAGGCCTGTCTTTCCTGGGATTTCAAGGACGATAGGATGGAAGAACCGAGTGGTAAGAGGAAGAGTGCATCCAAAAGTTCTTGTTCAGGGAAGAAAAGCGAGCCTCACCTGTGTGTGAGTCACAAACAAAGAAAACCTCTAGAGAGAGACCTTGTTAGTGATAGACGTGAGATATCCACTATGCCAACATGGACATGGCAGGACCGCCTCATTACAAGGATGCCGCTTTGCCAGTTCCTAGGCAACTAAATCCAAGCAAGGGCATTGGTTTGCAGATGAATATGTGGTGGATGACATATAATCTTCTCTACCTTATAGGTCTGGCCCTTGGTTTTACCTCCTCCCTACTCGTTGTCTGTACTTTCCCTTACTTTGTCCACTTTCTACCCTGTCTTGGCTTTATGCCTGCTAGGGGGACCCTTAAATATAATGGAATTCATCTAATAGCTTCATAGGCCTGACTGGGTGGCAAGCACCAGCAGGGAGTGAATATGGTCCTCAGAGTTAGACAGACCCAAGCTCAAATCCCGGTTGAGTTGAACATTAGCTTGTGGTCTTAGCCATTACCCAAGCTCTCCGCTTCCTTATTTCTATGTAGATGATAAAATGTCTAGTTATAAAACTTGGGTAGCAACTAAATGAGATTTCATGTGTAAAAAAAAAAATCTATCACAAATCTGACCATGTTGCTTTTATATTCTGATTTAGATAATATTCAGTTCTCCATTCTGACTATCTAAATTGGAGGTAAAAATCTTAAAGTGATTTTTGTGAAAACAACATCAATTTCTTAATATTAAAAGAAAAAAGAAATACTAAAAGAAATAAGAATTCTTATACATACAATAGGATCAATTAAAATAAAAATATACTCTAGTAAATATTTGCAGTTTTCGGTGAGATTCAATTGTTTTCCAAGTTTAAGATCATAGGAAAGTCAAAAAATAATTCATTTGTATATTTTATATATTCATATATATATATATTAATTTATATGGATGTATTTCCAATTATCCAACTCTACATTTAGCAAATATTATTAATAATATTATCATATTAACAATCTTTTATATATATTTACACACACATACACCATGAGGGAAAAGGATCTCTATTGATGCTAAAGAATTTTACTGGGATAAAAAAGAAATGAGAAGGTCTAACTAACTCTGTTCTCTGGAAAAATACCTAGACAAAAATAAAATGCCTTAAGCTTTTATTGTGTGATACAGTAACTATATTTAAGTCTGTGAATTACATGTATTTTGAGATGTACATTATTTTCCTTGTATTGTATAAAGTTCCTATAGCTGTTAATAATAGTTGTTAACTACAGTCTTATAAAAATGGCAATTTCAAAACTATGCCACCAGTGAAATAGCCACAATGATTCCTTAGGAAAAGAAGTGATTAATGTAAATATATGTACACTTAGATATGCATCAAATTGTGGTTTTAACTTCTTAGAGTAATTGTGGTCAATTAGGCAGATTTTTTTTTCACTTTTTTCTTTCATCCTTTAACAGAGGAAATGCTTTGGGGTTACCTCTAAAACAATGCGCTTCTTTTTACTAATGACACATATCTTTGCTTTGAAAAATGAAAATAAATTGCTAGGAAATTAGGAAGCAGGATAATTCAGAAAGAATAGGCTTCAAGAACTTATAAATCGTTATTATGAAGTTTTCCTTTTGCATCAACACACAAAAAATGTGCATTCTGGAGTACCAGGCTGTAAGGAAAACAAGCTTGGGGTTTAGATTTGGCCATAGCTGGGTCGTAGTCCCTGCAACTACAACTTTTTTTTTAAAGATTTATTTATTTGTGCATACGAGCTGGGGTATAGGCCAGAGGTGTGGGGTGGTAAGAGGATTTATCAGAGACAGAGTGGGGAGCAGAACAGGCAGATCGACTGAAATACACTGCTGAGGATGTCTGCCCACTGAGCAGTGGGCGAGACAGGAGAGGTCTGCTACGCCATGTGGGAAGCTCCCTGGCCAGGGATCGAACTCGTGCTGCAGTGACTCTGGATAGCATCATAGTGCTGCAACTTAACCAGTTGCACCATCAGGGAGGCCCTGTTGCAACTACAACTTTAACCTGAATTCTCACAGAAATATTTCTGAATTTCACAGTTTTTTAAATTAAATATTTAGATAATAATGCCTAATTAAAAAAATTGTGTTAAGATAAAATAAAATAACACTTGTAAAGCTTTTAATAAGGCATCTAGTATATAGCACATGTATAATTATAAAATTTAAGTACCTAACATACATACACATGCATGTATATATTTGCATGTTATGTGTACTTATCATATACATACATGTTATAGAGATCTTGATTCTGATTCTGATTGGGTAGTTCTGTCTGGAGTGGAAGCCAAGATTCCACATTTCTAACAAACTTCCACATAACTCTGATTCTGCTAGTTTGTGGTAGCAGTTTTGTAATTCACTAATAACAGTTGATCCTGTCCCCCACAACAAAGCTAATTGATATGTCAAATTTACATAGATAACATTACTTTGTGAGTTTAATTTCTTCATGAGATATCAAAGTGGGAAGCAGAATTTTAGCCTTCCAAATGCATCCATGTCCTAATCCCACAAACCTATAGATGCATTATACAACATGGCACGGGGAATTCATGTTGGAGATGAAATTACCATTGCTAATCAGTTGACTTTAAATAGGGAGAGTATCCTGGATTATCCAGGTGCCCCCAGTGTCATCATAAGGATCTTTAAAATATTGAAGATGGAAGCAAAATTAGAAGCAGAATTAGAGAGAGATTTGAAAATGCTAAATGCTGCATCTCCTTCTAAAGATGCAGGAAAGTACTAGGGGCCAAGGAAAGCAGGAAATCTCTAGAAAATGGAAAAATCAAGAACACAATTCACCCCAGGCCCCCCCCAGAAAGGAATACAGCCTATTGACACCTTAATTTTAGATCAGGAATACACACTGCAGATTTCTGATCTCTAAAACTGTAGATAATAAATCTCTTTTTTAAAATTACTGTTCTCATGGTAAATTGTTCCATTATAAATAGGGAACTAATAAATTCACTAGCACAAACTGATCATTTAAGGTAAAGACACAAAATAACATTACTGCTCACAGGTTGAAATCTTATATACACAAAACATTTAGAAAGGTCTCTATAGATATTTCCTTCTAAACATTTTATTATGACAATGATATTTAAGGTTTTACTAAATCTTATTATAAGCATGTATTAAATTAGACATTGTACATCATTTATTTCATCTTTCTCACTAAATAATGGGGGGTGGGGTGGCATTTTACTACCAAGAACGCAGCAAATAGAACTTTAAAACTTCTTTCAAGGTCATGCAGATAACAAGCAACAAATGACACATACACCCAGGTATATCTAATTTCAAAACTCATGTTTTCAGCCAGACTACTCTATTATTCGATTGCCTGTGACAATTACATTTTATTTTGGCAACACAGAGCTTTTATTTGGCAATGGAAAGCCAGGCAAGTAAGAGATAATACTAATTAAAGACTGCTATTGAATCTAGCTTGGAAGAAACCAAAAGGATCATTTGGTCCAAATGTCATTTACAAGGAAAATATTTTTCAATATTTGAGTAACTAAGTATTAGATGTCTTTGTTTCCCACTCAAAAATGATTATTTTCATTTCATTGAAAATTATGAAAACTTGCCCTTCTTTTCACAACTTAAACTGAAAAGAATCCTTAACAAGAACCTTGGTTACACAGCAATAAAGCAATAAATCTTAGTGTATATTAAGTATCTGAAGCACAGTAGTAAAATGTCTTGACCTGATATCGGCTGAAGTCTTCAGTAGTGAAGGTATAAATGCTTTGGAAGTATAATCAATAACTAATGATCACTTATGTACTCTTTTCATTGGCAATATGAGAAGCATAAACTCGGTTATAAACTATACCTGTGGCAACATGACGTCCCATTCCAAATATGGCATAAATGATGACAGGAAACAGAGACCCATACAAGCCAAACACTGGATGCACAGATGACAAAATAGCAAAGGCCAACCCTGTGAAGGAAACCAGGTAGTTAGGACCAAATGACAACCCTGAGATATTGCCCATTACAAAATAGAAAGGATATTGGCTCCCTCCAACAACAAAAGAAACCATAATTTAATTACTCTATTTGCTCAATGAGACACGAGCATTATTGTCCTAAATAACAAAATATTCACTCATAAGTTCATACTTGTATTTCAATACCAAAGCATTACTTTTGGAGTATTCTTTATTCTCTGATTACAGAGATGCTCACCAAAAAGCATTGTCTTAGAGTGTCTTCCTCACCAAGGCGACATCATCACAAAATATCTCCACACACACTTAGAGAGGCATTTTCACATGCATTGTTCTGTTTGCACAATACCCTAGGACCAGTAGTATTACCACTGACAGATGAGAAGCCTGATATGAAAATGACCAAGGTTGGGGCAAAAAGGATGCACAGGCAAAAGGCTGCCTGGTTGGCTAAGTGACTGGTTGGCCTAAGGCTGTGAATCCTGGTGGCAGAGCCAACGTGTGAACTCACGCACTGTCCACAACTGTATCCCAGCACTTACATTTGGGTACAGTTTCTCAGGGTGAAAAAAAAAATCAACTGTATTTATTCAAAGAATAAGGAGTAACTCCTAACTATTTATTCTTCTTAGATACTACTGCCTACATAGTTTGTATGTTACATACAGATAGGAAATTTTCCTAGACTTGTCCAAATGACCACTAGTGGTTTGTGAGTTCATGAAAGTGTTCTTATTTGTGGCTGGTCCTTGCCATTAAAAACTAGTTCAGTTGATTATGATAAATCCATTCAGGTTTATACCATTTAATGATAGGGCTTGATTGGGCACAATGGACTTTATAAGTACAAAGAAACTTAAAGAAGGAAGTGACATAAAAATGACCTGAATATGAGGCCAGTTCATTATTCATACTATGAAGCCTGCCAATCTGATTCCAATGTCAATGCTTTTTTACTGTTTAACTTTCTCTGCTTAAAATTTAAGTTTAATTTCTTTCTAAACAAATAATACATCAAATATTCTCTTTCAAGGAGTACAAGATATTTTAGCTATAATTAAAATACATGAAAGCTTTCCCAATGACCAGTCTCTTTCTCAACTTTTAAATATACATCTGAATGAATGGTTTCTTGGCAATGTTTTAATAAAATTGCAGTGGAAATAAATTAAACATGATTATAGAAGAGTCAGTGGGGGAGGCTGCTCTAGAATTTCATATAGGCACACAAGAGAGGCAGCAGAGCAATCTGGTTTTTGAGAAGGATGGTATAAGGGACAAACTTAAAGTCAGGTCAGCATTAAAAGGTTTATCCATTCCCCCTCCCCACCAGCAAGCCCCTCTTAGTATTTACAGGGTAAACAATTTTGTAACAGTTTTCACACCCATTTCAGAATGTTATCTGATAAAAATTATTTATTAAGCAGAATGCTGTTACCAAGTAAGAAAAAATGTGACCTTCCCATATTGTAGCTCACCAAGATTTACTAAATTAATGATGGAGGAAAAAGGAAAGAACATGAGGCATATTTGGCAAAAATACTTCGCATGAATCATATGGACATAAAATTCTGATAAATGTGGTATAAATTGGCAGGATAGGAGTTGGCCAGAGACGGATTCCATGTCTATATTTCTACTCTACCTGCAACAGGCAATATTTTTAGGACTCAGCTCCTATATGTTTAAGGAAATGGAGCCTACTGATGTCGAAAAATACACGTGAACAATAGGGCAACTGTATTTAGAACTGTATTCAGGCTTGGAGAACTTTGGAGAGTTCCACAAGCTGGCATTTGCACAAGAAGTAATATGATTTGATTGTCTTATTAGTCTCTCCAGTTTTTGGTACACAAGAGAAAAACATTAACAAAAATACCAGAAAAGCTAAACCCTCTCCCGGCTTTGCTTCTCTTGCAAAGATTTTTGAGATTCCTGGCCTCTGTTCCAAACTGCAATCAAAAATACGCAACTGGGCCTCCCTGGTGGCACAATGGGTTAAGTCGCAGCATTATGAAACTAGAGCCACTGCAGCACGAGTTCAATCCCCAGCCAGGCAGCTTCCCACATGGCGCAGTAGACCTCTCCTGTCTCACCCGCTGCTCCCCTCAGCAGTGTATTTAAGCCAATCTGCCTGTTCTGCTTCCCACTCTGTCTCTGGTGAATCCTCTCACCACCCCATATTTCTGGCCTACACCCTAGCTTGTGTGCATAAATAAATAAATCTTTAAAAAAAAAAATTACGCAACTGCTAGAGCTTTCAGCACCTTTGTGCAAATTAGAAAAAGGTGCCCCCTGCTGGACAAACTAACCCACCTTATTTGTGACCAATGACTAAGGAACTGCCACTCAGAAAAGTACCCACAGTTCTCTCCTATCTTTTGCAAGGCTGGATAGCATTTAGTTTACTTAGTTTTGAAAATATCCATTTCTCAAAATCATGTTAAAGCACTGTTTTCAATTTGTTTTAAGTTGCCAAACAGAAACCAAACAATGCTTTTCCGTTCTGAATGTTGGGCTCACGGATGAATTATTGCATTTGGCTATGGTACAAGAGGAACTTTAGGATTTGAGATATTTATTTTAAAACCAGAGCTGAGGTTCTTACCCTAATAAGTCATACCACTTAATAAATCATAGCATTACCCAAGTAACACCCCCTCAGTAAAGATCTTTCAGTTGAGTCGAAGTTAACCAATGACTGAAAACTTAATTATTTTTTATAAATGTCTGGGGGTTGGAAGTGGAGGTGGGAGAGTGATGACTTGAATATTGAGCATCAGAGGTATTTTTGTATGCATTTCAGAACTTATTCTGAGCTTAGAATTGCTAAAGATAGAAGCATTTAAAAGTCCTAATTCCAAGGAATAAAGGCTAAGTACCAATAACTCCATGAAAGAAAGGAAAGATTTTAGAATCGGGAGAAAATACTAACAATAAGACCCAAAGAAAGGAAATGAAATATTCAATCCTGTGCTGCATTCCTTAATCTCAGATTTAAGGTTCTTACTGAGTAGCCTTTTCAATGCAAATGAAAGAGCAGCTTGTATGAACAAAGGAAATGGGAGGCAAGGTAAACCTGAGGCACTTTTCTGGGTCAACAGTTAGAAAGAAAGGCTAGCTACCTAAAGAAATAGGAAGGTGGTGTGCATTTCTTCCTCCCTCCCTCCGTCTCTCTTCCTCTCTAGCTCCTACCTTTTCCCCTCCTGACCTTCTCCCTGTCTTTCTCTGTTTGTTAAGCTAATTTCACATTTTCTCTGATTTGTAAGGGGTAGTGGAAATATCTGGAATCTCTTAACATTGGAATAATGGGAAGATAAGAATCTTGAGTCATTATACAAATGGCCTTTCAGCTACACATTGTGTTTCCTCTTCATATTCAGAGTCATTTGTCCCAAGAATAAGGCTGAATTGGTGCATCTGTAAATCTAATAATGAAAACTCATTTTAGGTATGTGGATACCCTCACTTATAAAGTCAGGACTCATGTGGTGTGGAATGTTTCTGGACAGATTCGCAGACTGAACAAAAGGGATTCCACATGTTATATGGACCACCTATTTTTACCTGTTCAAGAGAAGCAAAGCCTAGACATAACTTCACTCTATACATGGATTCTATTTGGAAAAACCTCTGGGTCCTTAGAAATCTAACTAACTTAATTAGTTCCTACTGTCACCTACATTTTGCTGAGAATATTCAATTACAGATAGGGCATATAACCTTCATAGAGCAAACAAAATTTACAAGTGTTCTAAGCTGATCAAACCTGCCCACTGGAGCTTCTAGATCTTCAAGCTAACTGAGATTTTCCTAAGTCAGATTTTACTCAAAAGGGGAAATCTAGTAAAACATCAAAACTTCATTGTTTCTGTTCCTCTGATTCTCCTGTAGGATGAAACCCCTGTCACCTATTTGCTTCCTGAATGAGCAGGTCATTAGCTCCTATAGTAAAATATTTGCTGTATTTTATCTACCCAGCTTCATTCTCCCTTTTGGAAGTAATATTCCAGTTTCATACAGGAAGGTGCTCTTTCCACCAAAATACATGGGTTAAGACTAAAGGCGATATCTCCACCCCAAACTCTAAGCATGGACACATGACTTAGCCTGGCCAATCAGAGATTTGCATTCCCTTCACCAGAGTTTCTGGTTTAGCGAAGGGCACAGAACACAAATATGGTCAATGAAATTACATTATATATTTTTTGGAATTGTTAGGCAATTGCATAATTACATAAGCATTATGTTAGAATCAATACCTAATATTATATATTCAAATATCTGATGTAGTGGTGAAACAGAAATGACTAATGCCTATAATATAGAGACAGATAAATGTTGGCACAATGGTAGTAAGGAATATTATGCATCTGTTAAAAAGCATGAATTAGAACCATATCCATTAGTCTGGACATGTCTATTACATATTGCTAGACATTACAAGCAAATTCCAAGCTTATATTTTTTGTGTACTTTCTGAAAACCTAAGAGGCTACTGGTATGTTTGAAACTTTTTCATATTGTACAATGAGTTCATAAAACCTATAAAATTCAATTACTTTTGATAGAGACTTGAATGTAATCTGAACATGGTCCTGAATGCTAGGGCTTCAATGTGGAGATTATTTTTCTGATGGAAACAAAGTTTGCCTTTTAAGTGATCACTGCAACTACAACAGTTATATGGAAGACACACAAGGCTGACAGAAAGAACAGGTAGAAAGCTACTGTTGATATCCAGGTAGTAGTGACAGAGAGAGATAGCATATCCCAAGGAAAATGTAGTTTTATGATATATAAATATCATAAATATTATATCATAAATATCATGATACCATAAATATCATAAATATCCCCCCCAAAAAATAATCAGGCCCATACCTGTGGCTTTAGTACAGAACACTTTCTTTGTAGAACATATGAAAGGATCAAAGGTGACTGCATGTGGAGGAGAAATGACAGGACCCTCATAAAAGACAACTAAAGTCCTGGATTAGGACACCCACATAGATTGGCCAGATTAGAGCAAGATAAGCAAGCAGAAGGTTGGATGCCTTATCAGCACCAAAATTCAATGATTGAAGGAATTGCTAGAAGCAGAGGAAAAGAAGGACAAGAAAAGATATAAAGAAGCCAGGGCAGTTCCACAGAAATGACACTCATGAAAAAGAGTGGCAATGTCCTTTGCATTTTCTAATAAAAGGATAATGGGTGACCTTGAAAAGAAAACTTCCTGGGGAGTGGAGGGTGTTTAAGGAGTGATTTGAGTGGAGGTGGGAGAGGCAAGGACAGGAAATAATCTTTCAAAAATCTCATCAGCACACATGGAATCATAGAGAAGTTGTGCTTATTTTCTTATTAGTTTTAAGATAGAATAAACTTAAGCACCTAAACAGATCGAGGTTTAACGAGGCTAAATCTTACATATTTTGAGAAGTTTTCTAGAAAAAAAGATAAAATTACAGCATAAAGTTAGTTACAAAGACAAATATTTATTTAGGATGAGACACCACACCACAAAAAAATTATAAATTTTCAAAAGCTGACAAAGTCCATGATCAAATATCCAGAAAAAATAATATAATATTTTTATTAACTATCTAATATACCTTTATATTGCTTTTTCCCTTTTAAATTTTAGTTGTTATTCTTTGAAACGTCTTCATATGACAATGATTCTTGTAATATTTTTCTATAGAGAGAATAGAAAGAAAGTTTTGGCTTTCCTCTTGCATATCAAACATTTCTAATACATCATATTTCAGGTGTTCTTGACCTCGCCTGTCTCTTGTAGCTCTGCAGGGGCTGTCTGGCTTCATGTGGTGCAATCTGACAGCTCCTCTTTTTCTCATACCCTCCAGTTTCCTTGTTGACACCTATTCTGGGATTTGTTAATGTCCTGATTCATATATGCCAACTTGGGTGCACCCAAGGGGTGAGCCTTTGACCAATGAGAGAGTAAATGAATGAATGTTTCCCCTTCTCTGCCCCCTGAAAGATGGCCTGAAGTTACAATTGATACCTTCTTGGGGGCATGATGGAGCCATCTGTCACCCTTAGAGTCAGCCAGTTCCACAACAGGCATCCTCTATTTGTTGCTCCCTCTTCCACCCTCAAGGTTTACACTGTTCTAAGAGCACATAAACCTGACTCAGGTTCTAATATCTGGGAAATCAGGCTAAGATAATATTGTTTATTTAAGATTTTTTAAATAATGACAGATTCAAACTTTTTATTTTAGCTTTATAGCTAGTTAATAATGACACATGAAGACTGAACTGTCAATTAAGAAATTCTCTATTAAGATTCTTGATAGCTATTAAATTTCAGGGTATTTCAAGTTTTTTGTGCAAAAATTTAAATATTATTTGAAAACTGTGGATATTAATCCATTTCTTGACAATATTTTTGTAATAGACCATACAGAGAGGTTTTTTTTAATCTGTCTATGTCAGTCTTTTTGCAACAACTTCCTTTTAGCTAGATTTCAGAAATATCTGTATACACGCACTAGTTATAATAGCCAAGCTATAGAAACAACCTAAGTGACCAACAACAGAGTAGCAGATAAAGAAGATGTGGTAAACATGCAAAAAAAAAAAAAAATACACTACTAGGCTATTTTTAAAAAGCAGAAATTTTGCCATTTGCAACAACGTAGATGGATCTGGAGAGTATAACACTGAGCAAAAAAAAAGTCAGAAGAAGAAATACAAATACTGGATGACTTCACTCTTTGTGGAATATAACAAAACACAGCAAAGGAGACAAAAATAAACCCTTGAAAATTGATTATAGAATTGAGGTTATCAGAAGGGGTAGTAGGGATCAAAAATGGTGGAGAGGAACCAAGGGATTCTGGTGCTTTGGTGTGGGCATGAGGTGGTAATATATATATTTGTAGAGGTATGAATGTATACACCTAAGACACATGCTATAACCAAAGTTACTTCATTAAACATAATTTTTTAAGTAAAAAAAAAAATTGCCCACAACTTCAATGCCCCAGACTTAAGAATCATGACCCAAGGAAGTTTAGTTGGGAAAAGACAATATTACTAATCAATTTCCTTTGAAAAATCTTACTTTGGAAATTTTAGAAAAATATGACTATGTAAAAACAATTCAATCTGGAAGGGGAAATATCCAAGTGAGTATGCAATATCAAACATGTAACTATGAATATGATGTATATCATACATAAATTACCAAGGGCAGTGGGAAAATTAGCCTCCCCTTGTTATGTTCAGAAGATAGTACACTTGAGTGAGAGAGCTAAAAGGCATACTGGTAGAGACAATATTTTGTGAATATTTTGGCAGCATAAAGTGAAAAATATCTGCCTAGAATTAAACACCATGTAGCATGTATTTAAGATACATCAAATAACAAACTAACAAACCAGATTAAAATTCCACCTCTGTGCAGTTCATGTTCTCATGGGAAATAGAGGATGGTAACAATGTGAGCATTACAAAGGAGGATTTAGTGACCATTTCTTTTGTGTGAATTCTACCATGAGCATTTAATCTGCAAAGCAACTTCATGTTCTAGGTATTATTATCCCCACAGTGTACATAGTATGACAATCTCAGAGCAACTAACAAGCTTACCCAAGTAATGTAGCTGAAATTAAAAATTGAGCTCTTTCTATCAGTTACTCTACAAGTACTTATAAAGATCTTACTCTATTCCCAAATCCACAAAAAATCTCATGCAAGATACAAAGGAACATATATAAGGTCCTTGCCTAAAACAGAAGTTATCTCAAGTTCAACAACCATATGTGCAGTTTATAGAATGACCTATATAATCAAAATTCAGAGAGGATAGAGAAATCACAGGTGACACAATCACTGAAAGTTTTATTGGATGGTAAGAACTAAAGTGGGGGATGAAGGATGAACAGGACTCTTATTTTCTCACAACTTGTCCACATTCCCATAGAGTTTTAATGCATTTTGTTCTGGTACTTCTGACTTTGTCATTAAGACTATCTCACATTTTTGGTTTTGAAACATTACTTTTTTTTGTCTTGGAAACTCTATTTCCATATATATATATTCTTGACCCTGTCACCACAACTTTATTAAAACTCATGTTCATTGACTTGCTAACACCATGATGTCCAAAGACCACATCTTCTCATTCCCCTTTGCTAGCTCCTCAGCCACTTAAATACCAGTGTTCCCCAAGATTTCTTCCATTCTGATTTAGTCTACAAATTAACCATGAATTAGCCTACAGAGTCCTATGCCCGTGGTCATAACATATATCTGTTACATGTTATATATATAATATATATATTATATATGTTTTTTTAAGTATATCTCTCCTAAACTTCAGAGCCAAGTGGACACAATTAGGGATCCCACAGACACTCATATTACAAAGCCAAAAGGAAATTATTTGTCCCCTTCCACCAGCAAACTCTCCATAAGAACAAAACAAGATGCAAAACTAGCACTAATGTTTTTGTTTACTTAAATCCTAGCACAGAAAATACATCACCACTTATCCAAACCTTGAAGTTAGCCAGTATTTTTACCCTCACATCACCAAGGACTGATCAAGTCTTATATATTCCACTTATAATTGGTGGACTCTGTCCCTCTCTCTATTCCCTCTGCCATCAACCTCTGCCTTTTTCTGTTCAGACCACAATACTTTCTTTCTTGAATAGAATTTCTCCCAACTTGTTTTTTCTAGCTAGTCTCATGCCTCCATCAAGTATGGAATGTACTGCTGCCAGAGTGATCATTCCAGAATTCAAACATGTGTCACTCCCTGGCATCCCTTAAGATACATCAATGTTTTCCATCATCTTAGAAAACAAACCCAACCCCATTCCATGCCACTCAAGTCTTTCACGATCTGTTAACCTCTCCAGCTTCAACTCCCACCAAATAAGATTACTGGTTAAGTATTTAAACAAACTGTGTTCCTTTAATTTTTTCTTACTATTACTTTTTTTTTCTATAATGCACTTCACCTGCAGTCCCTCTTATTTAGCCTTCAAGATCCAGGTAAAGTATAATTTCCTCTTGAAATCTTCCCTGAATACCAACCTCAACCCCACTCCAGAAAGAGTGGTGCATGTTATCAATGCTGTCACTGTACCTTGTATATTCCTCACGTGTGCCACTTACCAAAATTATTGTAATTGCCAAGCTTCTGTCCAGGTCTACAATTAGATTGTGAGATCTATTGTTTAGGAATATAATAAGAATCACCTCCATTTCTAAGTAAACTATTATGTGTCCAGCAAAATACTGGAATCTCCTTTATGGGACTCAGATAAGTACATAAAAGGTCCTAGGAATGAAATGATATAGTGACCTGAGTAATGCAAATGATGAGGAGGGAAACAAAGTGTCAAAGGCAAAGCCAGGTCCCAATTATCAGATGGATGAAGGCATAAGCAAGGTAAGTGGTCTAGGAGACCGTAAGCAGGCCAGGAAATGAGGCTCATAAATAGTCCAATTCAGAAGCCAGTACCAACCCCAGGGTGCTGAAGTCCAGCTTTTTAGGAAGTGTTGAGCACAAAAGGTCGAGTATGACTAGGGCTCTAAGGCTTCTCATAGCTCCAAACAATCTTTCCCTCAAACATGTTGAGTAAATTTGAACAGAAATTGTCCCACATGGTGCCATGGCTCAGTATTTTGTTTTGTTCTTTTGAGAACCATGTTTCCACAGTTCTCTTCTAGCCCACAGCCCAGGTGTGGGAATACAGGCCACCAAGGATATTCCTTCCGATTTCACATTATGTGTTTGCTAGTACCTCCTTCACTAACTTCCCTTTGCCAGTCAGGTGCATCTTTTCACTAGCTCCCATGGATCCAGACCCACCCATCAAAATTGGGGTTTGCTCAAACATGGTAGAGAAGTCGAAGGAGACATATCCGTGATGATGGCTCCCTAGTCTGTAACTCAGACTGTTTTTATCCAGATTCTTTGAATCAGGTTCTATTCTTAAGTTGCTCCTACATATCACCCGAGTTTCTGACATTTTACTCCCCAATTTTACCTTCTGTGCCCTATTGCCACTGGTTGAAACACAGGCAATAAACTTTACACCCACCAGAATGAGTTGTATGTCTTATCTAACCTCCCTGAACTTGATCTCAGCGCTACCTTCTCAGATGTCTCATTTCTATTCACTTCTCTCAGGCAGAGGGCCACAACCTCAGCTCAAGTAATAGAATAGCAGTTTCCAGATTCCTTCTCTCCTCTCCTACCACCTCCCCTACCTAAGCAGAAGGCAGCTTATTGGAGAGGTCAGCATTGAACACTGAAGAAGACGTGTTTACTGATGTGAGCACCATGGGCATGTGTGTATGTTTTTCTCTCTTCTGCTATCTCTTTACTCCCGCCACTGGCAAGATCCAAGGGCCAGCACTTGCCTTGAGTCTCTATCTTTTCAGAAGCACTTCCAGACCTTAGCTTTACAGGACAGAAGGAAGCACTTGTGAGATCTTGGTTCTAAATTGTTTTTGCTCCACTCCAGCTTTTCAAGAGCTATGCTTTGCACACTCAGATAATAAAATGGGACCCTGGTTGCCACTCCCGAAATGTTACCTGTGTATATAATCCCCTTAAAATCCCCTCCAGAGCAAGAGTGATTAGCAGAACGTGATTCCTTAAATTGCTATTTCATATAATAGCTAAGTGCCATCTGTCACTTTGTTCTTTATATTGATCTAATTTTCATCACTAAATATTTATTTCAAGTTATGTTATATAGATGGGACTTGTACTACCCTTCATGTTCCTAAATAAAAACACAAAATTCTTTGGCAGCTTCTTAGGTTATACAAGCTACTCCAGGCAGAAAGTGGCTGAAACCAATACTCTACAAACTTTCACTAAGAAAACGTTCCCACCCTTATGTACCCACACCAGAATGATATCTTCAAGGCTGAAATAATAAGATCATATTCTCATAGACTTTTGTACAAATTTCTGAGGAAGGAAAAAATAATAAGCCCCTTGTGGGCTGGACTGTTGTCTTATACTTCTCTGTCTCTTTCCAAGAACATAGCAAAAGACTGTATTCTTTCAAGTATTTTTTTAATAGAAATAAATAAAGAACCCTAGGAAGACAGATTAGTATTCTTGAAAACAAAATAATTAGGTGGCAGTAAGCACTTCCAAGAATTACACATAAGAAACGAAACCCAAACTGTGTGGGTAATGATGAAAGTTATTTCCCTCTGGTAACTAGTTTGCGGTGGTCTTAGCATTGTTATTAGCAAACCACAGTATAATCAGCTGTCTGGTTCACAGCACCAGTGGGCTTAGGGTTAAGCAATATTACAAGTGGGAGACTCCCAGGGTAAATTTATATGTATTCAAGAATCACAACTGTATGAAAACAAAATAGCTAATGACACACTTCTCACAGAGCAGTACTGTTAATTAAAGATCAGTAATTCTAATAACTGGCAGGCTGAAGGCAAACTAGGTCAAGCGTTCCTCATGTAGCTTGTTACACAGGTGAGATCTCACAAGACTGAAAATTACCAAGATCAAGAAACTTCATGACCAACAGACCTAAGAATGTAAACATCAGGAACAGGAAGAGTCTGGAAGTTTCCACATGGAAGGCAGCCGCCCCAGGACAGTAAGCTCATCAAATGTCATCCCATCACCTCAATTGGGATTTTTCACTTACAATAAATATCTGAGAGCCTACTATGTGCCAGATACTTTAATAAGAGCTGGTGTTGGGATACACATTACTAAAACCAGAAGGCCTAGCCACCTGAGGCTGCAAGTGGTCTCTACCCAAAGAAACATATATCTCAGAAGAAAAATCAAGTATAAATAAAAAAACAAATGCAAAGAGTAAGGTACTCTGGGGGAAAACAGATATATGAAGCATTTTCTACAAGTCTGTAGTTCTTGACCTTGACTGCTCATTTTACTTCATTTTTTTCTCCCTTAATTAAAGAAGCTGAGGCACAGATCATTAATATGTTGTTTGCCTTGCATTACACCAGAGATTCTGATTAAATTAGTTTAGAATTTGGGCATGGGTATTTTTTTAATTGTCAAAAGACATTTTAACATGGCAGCCATGGTTGAGAACTTCTGAGCTAAACCCAGCCCTAAAATATTCTAATACATGATGAGATGAAGGGGGCAGGAGAGAAGGATTATCAATATAAGAGGAAGTTGTACATCCTAACGCCCTGAGGCAAAAGAAGTATAAATCTGTTTAACACAAAGAACAGTTCAGTGCAGCCGGAACATAGGGTAACATTAAAAAAAAGATATGACTGGAAAGGTAAGCAAGATAAAGATATTGAAGTGACATGAAAACTTAAGAAAGCCAGTCCTGGGTAATGACAGGAAAGATGGTTATTTATGGACATAACTCCCTTTATTTTAGTGTTTGCTCTTATATTTTTTTTCTTTTTTCCCCAGTTCTATTGAAATAAAATTATGTATAAGTTTAAGGTGCACAGCATAATGATTTGACTTCCATATATTGTGAAATGGTTACCACAATAAGTTTAACTAACGTGCACCATCTCCTAGACAGAAAAAAAAAAAAGGTTTTCTCTGATAACTGGAAGTTTGTACAATTTGACCACCTTCTTCCATTTCCTCTTACTACTACTCCCCACTCCCTGTCACTGATAACCACAAATCTGATCTCTCTTTTTCTGAGTTTGGTTTCCGTGTGTGTGTGCATGCACGTGTTGATTTCACATATGAGTGATATCACTTGTATTTGTCTTTGATGCATTTCACTAGTTTTTATATTAAACATCCACTTCTGAACACTGATGGTTTAGACAATCAAGGTGGCCTTAAACTGAGTTTGAAAACATCCTGCTCTAGGTCTGAAGAAGATGAATAGTAACAGGAGTGATGCAGCACTGTAATGGAATGTAAAAGGGGAAGGAGTATGGGAAATATGACAAGTTGTAATGTGTAAGCCCATGAAAAGGTGCAGGTACTGGTGAACTTTAACCAATGGTTGCCATATGAGAATATGAGCCAATTGTTATTTGATTATTAGATTTAAATGAAGGGGGGAAATCTCTCAAATTTTAAATGAACTCTTCTAATATTTAAATGTTGTCCCCTTACATTTTGAAAGACAAAAAAAAAAAAAAAAAAAGCACATATCCAGGGAAATTCCAGGGACTTATTTGGAATTCCAGGAAGTCTTAAGGGGTGAGAGGGAAGACAGTGAGGGGAGAGAGAGAGAACAATGAGATGGTGAAGTGAGGGCACTATAGGCAGAGAAGTAACAGTTGTAATCTACTGGCAGTGGTGTAGTTGAAGGGATTTTAAAGATACCTACACTGTCCAACTTAGATTTTTGTTATTGTAATTTGAAATAGATATCAGAGGGATAGAACTACAAAAGAGAAGGCACTCTAACTGGTGGTGACTTTTGATTAAGGCAGGAGCATGGACTTTTGAGTCAGAAATACTCTCATTTAAACACTGCCTCCACTTGATAAAACAGGATTTGGGACTAATATTTGGATTTTAATTTGTGTTTGGAACTTGTCTAGAAACTTGCATTACCTTGCAATAAAGCAAACTAATCAGCTTTCCTTTGTGAAATATAGATGATAAAATCAGGCTTTGTTATGAAAACTGATAATACGCAATGAATGTTTAGCACAGTTCATGGCACATTTTAAGGATTTAGCAAATTTTACACTACTTGCTCTTATGAAAGAAGTTTCCACAAGGACAAGGGCCATCAGATATATTTGAGAGACATTAAAAAGGAAGAATTTATAGATCTTTATTAATTGAATATGCCTCTTACATGGAAAAGGAAAAAGGATCACTTCCAGATTTCTGGCATAGATAGATAGGAAGTAAATTTCAGTGTAATAAGGGATAGAGGATAAGGACTGATTTTAAAAGGGGAAATGATACGTTCATTTTTAAATACAACCCTGGAAGACATCAAGGCAATAAGCAGCTAGACATTTATAGCTAAAACTGGGATGAGAAAATTCACCTGGATATACATTTTCACAACTCATCAACAAAAAAAGTGGCACTGGAAGCCATGGAAATGAATTAACTCAAGGAAAACAAAATGTACTGAAAGGAAAAGATGATCAAGAACTGATACCGAACAAACCGACTAGTGTGCTAGTGATTTATAGACTTGGTGTTAAGATGAGGGAGAGCTGTGCAGCTGTGCTGCGGAGGCTGTGGCTAGGGCAGAAATCTCACCTGCTCTGCAGGCGTCTCCAGTGTCAGAAAAGCCAACAAAACTCAAGGCCAGCTTTCTCGTAGACCAAATGGGAGAGAGTAAACATCTGCAACAATGCTCTGGGCTAGGTGGTAAGGGTTAGAATTGGCATCTACACTGATAG
Source organism: Scalopus aquaticus (assembly GCA_004024925.1). NCBI lineage: Eukaryota > Metazoa > Chordata > Mammalia > Eulipotyphla > Talpidae > Scalopus > Scalopus aquaticus. Next base: position 42,209 of record PVIJ01006942.1, on the reverse strand, counting down.
AATAGAACAGGGCTGAGATGAGGGAAACAGACCAGGTGAAGATAAGTAAGCATGGCTACAAGTTCATGGTGCCATTTTTTTTAAAGATTTATTTATTTATGCATACAAGCTCGGGTAAGGCCAGAGGCGTGGCGCGGTGAGAGGGTTCACCAGAGACAGAGTGGGGAGCAGAACAGTCAGTTCAATGGAAATACACTGCTGAGGGGAGCAGCGGGCGAGGCAGGAGAGGTCTGCCACACCATGTGGGACCCTCCCTGGATGGGCGACGAACTCACATCGCCACTGCCGACAGCTCCACAGCGCAGTGCTTAACGGCTGTGCTGCCAGGGAGGCCCCATGGTTCCATTTTTTTCCCCTTAGCTTTTAGTGAAGCTTCATCCAAGTGCTTCTCATATCACCTCTGGCACATGGTATAAGCTGCTCAGGTTAGTATTATTCGAGGATGTCTCTCCTCCTCCTCATCCTAAGCTAGGCTAGAGAGGCTGAGGCTCTCAAGGCAAAGAGTAGAAACTCTGGGTACAGGTACTTTTGTCTACTAGCAGAGTCCTCTTCTGTTCTCAACTAGAATTCCGGGTTTTATTTTACCAAGGGAGGTGAAATATCATCACAGGGCAGGAAGACTGTGCAGTTGATGCTGAGGGAAGTTCAGGCATGCTGTTGCCCAGAGTCACCTTCAGTCTCACTCAGGGTATGCCTGAATGTACCAGAAGCAATCCCGGAGACAGGAGGCAGTGATGCGGGAGGGACAGAACTCGCCAGATTGAGGCTGGAATCTCTCTCATGCAAGTCACTTAGTGTTCTGATGAAATCAGAACACTTCTCATGAAATTATAATATACACCATATCTATCTTACTAAGTTTTATAGAATTAGAAACAATTGTGTAACACATTTAAATTGTAACAACACACAAGCATGTGTGTAAGGTGATCAGAAATAACCCAACTTAAACCTACTTAAAAAAAGAATGTACTTGCACATGCAAGTAAAAGGGCACATGAAAAGACAAGGGTTACTTACTCACCTCAGGACTGTTTATTTCTGTTGTGCCCTTAGCTGGGTGAGCATTTTCAGGCTGTGAATATCTTAGAACACCATAGAAGCACATCATCTTACTGTCCGTACTCCAAGCACAAGAGACCTTCCCAAAGGTCCTATATATGCCCAACCATGTCCGAGGACTGCTTGCACCACTCAGGTCATCCGTATTGCCATCACCATTTGAAAATAAGAAATGACAGATCCATTGCATAGTAATTCTCTTCCCTTGTACTCTAGGGTCAGACCTTGTCCCTCAATTAGTCACTGACCAGGTATGTGGAACTGTGCTCACTATGAAGACTTGAGCTTCAAGTCTTCACTTGGACCAATAACTGTATCTGGAGCCAGCTCTCAACACTGTTGCTGTTGAGAGACTCTGGAATAACTGCTGTAGAACCTGGAATAACCACAAAAAGAAGAAATAGTTCCTGAATATCTGGGACCTACTCGCAGGAAAGTTCACTTAATTGCTTGAGATTGGGCCCAAGTACCAGTGTTCTTTTCGCCCCATGGTTGTTCCAACCAGGTCCCCCAAATTCAGAATTCTGGCTGAGTGGGACACATTTCATGGATCAGCCTGGTCTCCATCATTAGAGACAAAATTAGAATCTCATCTAAATCTCCTTTAACTAAAATTCAAGGCAAGTTGTTCCCCAAAATAAATCTAAAGCATAATAGAAGCAGGGGTGAATCCTAGCTGGCAAAATCAGAAGTCTACTACTACGCAGGCCACACACATATCTTCACACAAGTACTGCATGCCAACCAGGTATGCCACTGGAGTCACTACACACTATCTTCATACTCAATGCCAACCTATTTTGATGCAAGTCTTATCAAGATCTCACCACCCTAAAAAAGGAAGGTCACAGTTCTTCCATGTGAACCACTCTAGATGTTATAGGGAACATTATTCTAAGTGCAGAAATCTATAAATAACTCTTACAAAACGAACCTTAGAAATCTGATTATAAATTGAGGCTACCAGAGCAAGTAGGGAAGGGGGCTCAATGGACTATGGTGGAGGATTATAGGTGTCTTAGGGTGGCTGTGGTGTGGTAACAGACATGTGAAGAGCTGTGATCCTATATCTCTGAGTCATATTCAGTGTTGTAAAGCAAGGTAATAAATAATGAAATAAATAAATAATAACCCTTTAATATAAAAATCACTATTACTTCCTGTTTAAGAAAAACAAAAAGGATATCAGAAGTGCAGGATGAAGCAAGAGGAGGAGTCATGGATGAGGGGATATGGAGAATGGAGAAGTCTATGGTGTGGCTAGCTTCTGAGTATGTTTTTATGGGGTTCAGGCAAGTTACTTGTTTAGCAATATTTACCTGGTGTTGTTTCTGGAAAAGAGAAAAGTTACTTGTATGAAGTTATAGTGATGAAGGGGGTTAGGTTAGAGATAGATAACTAAAGCTAGGATTTTGTATCTTCAAGGCTGAGACCATACAGGGAAAAAATCCCAGACAAGCCTTTAATCTTTGCAATGCAGTATGCTTCAGGAATTTCCACTTATTGTTCCACATGTCACTAAGCTGCCCTCAGGAGTGCAATGAAGCTCAGCTTCCACACATATGTTTTGGTGCAAGTAATGCCACACATTCTGCATAATTATAAGGAACATCCATCTTTTGTCTGGGACCCAAAATGCTGTGGTTTGAACATCAGGCAACCCTATGGCAACATAAAATTTTCATGGTTTGGGAACAAATATTCTAGGTGATCCCTTGGAATGCAAGGCAAAACATTCTCATATTCCTCCTCAGTGGATTAGCTTCTTATATGGCAAGTCATGCATTTTTCGTCTCCACTCTGTCTCAGTGTTCGAGTTTTCAAGTTGGAAACAAAGAAACTATTTCCCCCAGGTGGTCATCCAAGCTAGAAAGTGAACTATATGCTCCAGAAACCAGTTACACTGCTTAGCTTGCAGTTGTTGGTGACATGTTTTAAGTGAATGATATTCTCAACAATGTCAGCTCATCTTCAAATTACACTTCGTAGGGAAGTACTACAAGATGCTGGTTAAAGAACATTGTGTCAACTATAATGGTTCATACTGAAGGTTAATAATGAAAGCTCACAATTTTTAAAATATTTGAAATATATAGTTTATTGAAAATACTTGGACATGAAAGAGAATGACCTAAAGAATTCTTTGAATTGAGCACATCTATACTTGTATTTATTTACTGTGGGATGGGCTATCACCCCTTTGAGAGTCTAGCACAGAATGGACACCTTCCCTGAATACTCTTTTTTAAATAACAGAAAACATGCAGAATTTATTGTTTTAAAGAATTACATTAGAATACATTAGTTCAGGTTCACAGAACTAAAGGACCTGTGGGCTTAAGTTGAGAAACTAATGTTCCATATTCTCAAATTTTATTCAAAGGTGAATTCAAGGCATTTCAACACAACATGTCAGAAAATGCCTTGGTGAGGGAAACAAATTCAGATGTGCACATTGCTGGGTAAGGAATGGGAATACTAGCTGAAAAAGTGGCAGTGCATGTGCAAGTTAGTGGAACTGTGGCAAAATGCACGTCTGTGCCCTGTCTAAGGGAGCATGCCTCACCATCCAGCAGATTTTTACCACATGGGAATGGGGGCCTCGTGTGACCATGAATTGCCCCTTTTTCAAGAGATGTCAGTCATCTGAACTTTCGTATGAATTATTCATACTTGTTAATGTTGGCTTAAGAAAAAATTAACACTTTGGAATAAAGGAAATTACCGGAGTTATCTGGAATGCTACATTCAGAACAATAAGAAGAATTGGAAGAAATTACTCATTTTATATATATTTCTACTATCAGTTTCCTTATTACATTTATTTGGAAAACATAATAATTAGTTTAAATTTAATTTCCTTCCTAGAGTGGTAGCATGCTACCCTATAGAACAATGAAAGTATTCAGGAACTAAATTGTTTTTAATTCTGCTAAGAAACATTTGTTGCAAATCTACGCCTATGTGCTAGGCAATATACAAATTGGTAAGAATATAAAGATTAAGACATTGTTTTTGTTTCCAGAGCATACAGTGTGAAAAGAGATGTACCAAATATTATAATACAATTTGTTAAAGTCTATCATGGAGATATGTAAAAAGTACAAAGGGAGTAGGAAGGAAGAAAACACATCTTCACAGGTGATTGAGAGTGATTCTCAGAGGAGAGATTTCTCAGAGGAGAGATCTTGCTAAGTAGATTTTTGTATCAAGGAGCCTAGATTATTAATGATAATAGGTTACTCTGAAGAATTGGGCTTTAACCCTAGAGGAAACAGAGGATCACTGCAAATTTTTTAAAGGAGAATTGATATGTTCATATTTTTAAACACCATTCTGGCTGCAGGATAGAATTTGCTCTATAGGAGGAGACATAGTAGAGAATGAAGACCCACAAGATGATGATGTCAATAATTCAGACAATGAATGAAGGCCACATCAGGGGTCGTAAAATAAGATGACTTGATTGTAAAGATACTTGGGACATAGAAGTAACATACTTTGGCAACTAAGTGTATGCTAGTGTGTAGAGTGGTGAAGGAGGATGAGTGGAGAATGACTCGTAAGACTTCCTATGAGAAGTAGCCTAATATAAAGGTGAGAACACAGTGTCTGGAGCCAGACTACTCTAGTGCAAATTCTAACTCTTCCATTTATTTGCTGTGTGACTTTGGACAAGTTAGGAACCCTCTCTGAGCCTCAGCATTACATATATATCAAGTACTCTAACAACAGTGTTTACATTTGTGCCTGAAAATTATTGTTATTAATATTAATTATTACAATTTTGTTTAGATGGTTTGTTTGTCCATTTGTTTTATAAGACTAAATATTGCATTTGAAGTTCTTTTAGAAGATGTGGATCTTCAGTTGAGAAGAAAGTTTCATCTGCATGGTAATGATGCGTCAAGCCTCTTATGCAGGTAAAATAGCCTAAGATATTTTTGGAGTAGAAAACCAGAGTTTGATGTTTAATGGATTGATAGAGTCAGAGACAAAAGCTTTTAGCAGCTCATAAGAAGAGAGGCCAGAATGGTAGCAGAAAGAAATCAAAAGAGCAATGTCTAAAAGTCAAGAGAGAGTTTTAGAAAGAATAGAGTTAATACAGAAAATTCTATAGAGGAGTCAAGCGTAGTGCTAATAGGCAAGCATTTGTGTTTAAAGTTGGGAAAACTCATGAAATGATTTTAAGTGGATCACTGAAGTATTATTCTTAATTTCAAATGTATTTCTAAGGAAAGAAGAATAAAATCAACTATAAGATTAAACCATACAACTTACCATAGTTATAGGCCAAAACATGTTGATTTCAACAATTTCATGTGATTCAGCTATGTTCACACAGAACTGGAAAGATACTTTAAAGATTAGTAGGGTGAAAACTTGTTTTTACTGTCTGTGTTATGACGCTGAGTAAACGGGTACTCTGGTTGGTGGGCGCTCTGTGGTAACTACACCTAAAGGGGGGATCCTGTACTTCCTAAATGCCAACAACAACAACATTGTAAACTAACAATACCTCAGTAAATAAATTACCCCTTCTCTCTTCTAACTTTCCGAAAGAAATGGAGCTGGTAACGATTGCCAGTACTGTATTGCTAATATTGCTGCAAATAGGAGGTAATGAATGATATTTAAATGCCTTCCTTACTCTATATCCTACTTTAGTTCTTTTCCTTGTCACTTCCCCTTTGAGTTTAAAAACCCTGGAGATGAAAACTAAATGCAAAAGTAATTTGAAGGGAATGATATTTGCACCTTTCCAAAGAAATGTCTTCTATTACTAATAACATCGGTACTATGAAAAAGTCTGGTTATTTTGGCAGTGTAGAGTATAAAGTATAAAAGGTTAAGAGTGTTGGCTTTGGAACAAAGCCCTGACCCAACCACTGATCAGGTATGAGACCCAGGGACATTTACTTACTTTTCTATGTCTCCATTTTCCCATATGGAACATAAAGAAGAGACTGTTGTCTCGGATTTGTTAGGGTAAGAGAAGATAATGTATATAAGGGCTTTAGAATAGTGACCCTCACAGCAAATGTTAATTTATGCTACCCACTTTTTTTCTTTCCATAGTGGGTAAGTATGAGAATGTTTGAGAGAACTGCTAAAACAATAGGTACCTTTTAGAAGTCTTCATACACCAACAAAAATCTTTAAGATCTTTCTAGCTGTATAGCCCTGTCCAATCACCTGTAGTCTTCCAAGAGAACCAGCAGCCAGATTCATAACTTTCCAATATTCAAGGACTGAATAAGCTTTGCATTGCCCATCAGTAGGGGCTGGTCAGTGTGTTTCTCCATAACCAGTGAAATACATAACTTATAAAACAAAAACCTCAAAATTTATACCCAAATGAAAGCCATACAATTAACTATCAAAGACTTGCACATAACTGATATCACTGATGATGTATAGCAAGTATCCTTATATCCCCAAATTACCATATTAACTTGATATTTCACAAAGATAAACAATTATTTTTAAAAATACATTACTTTTTCACTTTACAATACATTAAAGCAAAGTAAATGTATAAAATATACTGAAATGATCTGGTGAAAAAGCCCTTGTAAGTTCATTACCTAAGTTTGAAGGGAAGTGGTGATATTTTATTTTGAACTTAAATAGCAACAGGTTAAAATGTCCCAACCTATTATTTACTGTGTACTTTTTTTGAAAGATGCCTATGATATGTCACTGACAAAATGGTCATTAAAAATGTAATTCAACCTATTCAGGGAAATGAAATCCCATAAAGTATGATAGTGCCATGGATCTTAAAGTCAGGCACCAGTGCACATGTTCCTAATCAGACTAAAAACACAAATACACAAACCAGTTTGTTCCAGCTACAGAATAATTCAATTAAAAATATGAACAGTATGAATATAATTGAACAGTATGAATAATAGTTTGTTAGGGAGGTAGTGAAACTGCAAGGAAATATAAACTTACAGACTCTAGTAAAGTGTTTCAAATTCTTAAGACTGAGAAATCAGTTCCTTTTCTTGCTACAGGTAGGAACTTACTACATGAATTAGTTTAAAAAAAATACAGTGAACATCTCTGGAAGGAAAACATATATACACGCACACCTGCACACACACACACAGTTGCTTGTGCACACGAGTTAACAGCTTAATCAAGAGAAATACCTACCTAACTCCAGAATATCATTTAGAATTTAGCATCTGCTTTGGGAAAGTTAGAATCCGACTTCTTCCCAGTTTAAATTTCTTATTGAGAAGTAGATCCAGTACGTAATGTGATACAGAATTAAATCAGCATGCACAGTAAAACATAAGCTCTAAGGACATAAAGGATTCTCTTTGCAAATAATGATCTTGGCAAAAAGCCTCCTTTATGTACAGAAAGCTCTGTTCTTTGCTTATAGCAACTCTCAAGGCTACAACAGGTAATTGTGTACTGCTAATTAGGGTTACAAACGACGTGTTCAAGCCAAGAGATATTTTATAGCTCCATTCAGCAAAAGTAGGAAACTATATCAGCAAGGTTAAGCTAATAAAACTCCAACAATGGCTGACCTTTTTCTCTTATATAGAATGAATTTTAACATTGTAAATATGTGATGCTATTCAAAAATTAGTTCAGATTAATAGCTATTTAAAAATTAGCAAAGAAAGGCAACTAGGTAAACTGTCTTATACAGAGAGTCTTATTTCTACAAAGTTAATTAAAATAGCATCATTAGCTAAGTTGTCGTTCCCAGGTCACACTCCTCTTCCAAAAAAACAAAGCAAAGTGACATCTATCTATTCTGCATAAAACAGGAAAGTCAAATGCAGTACATTACCTTGTGTTACCTGTTGAACAGCCAACATTAGTCCAGACACGGTGTCTGGAAGCAAGTTTTCTTTCAGATTGTAATGTGGTGCCCATTCCAAAATAGGTAGCCGCCTTCTACACCACTGCTTAATATCTTCACAATGAGGGGTATGCATCTTGCTCCAGAGCACACTTTTCTTTTTCCTCTTTGCCCCTGTCATTTTTCAGATTCCCTCTTGTAGAAGTAAACTTCTTAGACCAAAAAAATAAATAAATAAATAAAAAAGTTACAGAACACCTCCTTTCAATGCCAGGCTTCAATTCGTCTGTGGTTTACAATGTCAAAGCTATCCCGAAAATAAATCAATGGGGGTGGTGGGTGGAGGGAAAGGGAGAGGTGGGAGAGAGAGAGAGAGAGCGAGAAAGAGAGAGAGAGAGAGAGAGAGAGAGAGAGAGAGAGAGAGAGAGAGAGAGAGAGAGAGAGAGATTAAGAGAAACACTTAAATATATCCAGCTGGACTGTATGTCTTATAGTGCAGCAAATTATTCTAGTTAAAAGATATAGATTAAAACCTGGAAGTCTTATCTGAATGGAATGGAGAAATGGTTCCTGTTAATGTGATATTTTTCTGATCTTAGAAAAGTAATGGGTTCGGTGTTAAGTTGATCTAGAGCTCTGTCGCCAGTAATTCCCCTTATATTCACTGTAGTCTTATGTTTTTGGCCACAATCCCAATGGCTAATGAGGTAGTTCTGGGCGTGTGTTGGAAGTGGGCTGGGTTATGCTAATGAAACCAGGAAGCATTCGGCTAGTCCAATCTCTCCCTACAAGCTATGCAAAAACATAAAACTGCCAGAGGGGTCTGTTGAACAAAATATATTCAGAGAATCTAGCCTTACTTCTTTGGGAAGTATGTATTTTCAACATATCAAACAACTGACTGTCAGTTCAAAATTCAGTAACATCAGAAGAGGGCGTTGCTAAATGTTATCTTTCTCATTCCCTGGTAAATGAGATTTTCATTCATACAGAAACATTCAGAGAGTTACTGCCCAGCCTGGGAACAGAATAGCCAGTTCTCATAAACAAACTGAAATTTCATCGTATGGGCTAAGAAAAAAGCATCACAATGAACAAATATTTGTGGCTATATTTCTTCCTTGTCTGAAATTGTTCATTCAGTTTTCTCTATTTCTCCAAGTCATATAATTCACACACTCATGCTATCGCAACTGAAATTCCTTCAGAAATAATGCATATTGCAAACTGCTACTTGATGTGTTCCCAACTTTTTTGTGGTGCTGCCCTTTTTTACATGACTTTCAGGGGGTTCCCACTTTTAGAAAGGATGTTGCATTTTACAATAGAATAGACAAGCTGTCAAAGATTTTTATTTTATGATAGTTTCTCCCAGCCCCCAAAAGAAAAAGCTTGCATTTATGAGCTGGGCCATTGGAATTAAACCAAAAAGTCAAATATATTAACTAAAATTTTGAAGCCAAGAAAAAGAATACTGCGTATATAGCTGCAGTCCTTTAAATGCCTGTTTGTTTGGAGAGCAGGAATCTGATTTCTGGAAGCTTTAGAATAACAAAGTACTTGAATCACTTGGGTACTTCCAAGGTCTCCTGCTGTACTTTTGTCCCATTTTTTAAAAATAAGGTGAAGAGACATTCTCTCAACCCTCACAAGATGACATCGTTGACTTATTGTCTGTCAAAAAATAGCCCTTTCTTTTCAAATCAAATCTAAATATGTAGTGGCAATGTATGTACACTTTATTCATTTGTGAAAAATAGAAGTTGCTTTGCATTTTTTAATTGTTTACATTATGTTAAAATGTAACTATGCAATAAACTATGCAATAATTCACAGTTGGGCCCCATTAGAAACTGAATTGTAACATTTTAAACCTTGCCTTGATATGAGAGTTAGATTCACAGGATAAGTAAATCGGCTTTTAGCAGAAATGCTAGGCAGCTCTTCCTTCAGAAATGCAATCTTTCACATTGCTTTATATACTCCATTCAAGATATAAACAAAGAAAAGCAGCAGCTATGCATGTGTGCGCATGTACGCATGTGTATGAAATTACACAAATAATAGCTGCTTGGTGATTTCAGTAATGCTTTCAATTATTTTTCTCATTTTGTCAGAATCGATTCAAATGTATGACCTAGATATGCTTTGAAAAAACACTTCCATGTTTATTTTGATTATGTAAGTAATACAAGCTCACAATATGTGTATATATATCTAAAACTATTCTGACAAAATAAGAAAAATAATTGAAAATGACTGAAGTCAACAATCAATAGCTATTATTTGTATAATTTCAATTCATAGCTTATAAACTTTGTATCAAATATTATTAATACAGAATTCACATGAACATGATTTTTAGATGAAGAGAATCTTTATAGAATACCTAAACATAGTAGTGTCAGCAAATGGCCTAAAATATCCTAAAACAGGGATGAGGATAATTAGTTTGATGAACTAGTTCTCTAGTTGTTCAAGAAAAAAAAAATTTTCCAAAAAATTAGAGTAAAATTTAGCTAAAATCCTTTTTTAAAACATAAATATGGAATTCTAATTCTAGACTTTTTCCAATTCCCTGTACTTACACATTATTTTAAACATGCCAAAAATCACTTCAGATCTCAGTAACACCCCTACTATGACCAGCAATACCAAAAGTTGCTTATGAAATTTATTCACACACGAGATTCTCAAAGTACTTTGATCAAGCCCATAAATTTCAAGATTAAACATATTTATTTAAAAGTTCCAGTGACTAAAGTCCGCTTAAAATTCAATACTGCATATTATCTTAAAAGAAGCATCACTTCCCAAATATACAGGCAACACCTATACAACTAAAAAGATGAACCTGTCATCTACCTCCCAAATGGACCAACAGAAACCATCCCCCAAAAATTATTTGATCACATAGCTGACATATTTAAACTTCCAGTTATCTCCAGCATAAAACTTAAACTCAGCACAACCCTTTCCTACTTCCTTACCCCCTCTGACTAATTTCCTATCATCTATATAATTCAGCAAGTATTTCTTCAACAACCACAACTTGCTAGATTCTGTGTGAAGTGTTGCAGAGGGAGGGGATTGTTTATTTTCTAGAAGTTATCATTTACCTTTACTGAGAGAAATTGAAAACTGTATACCTAACAAAAAGTAGAATGGGATAAACCTATAGCAAGTGTCATGGGCACTGAGAGGAGGGAGAGCTACATTCCCACCGAGGGGGGAAAAAACCTTTCCTCTCTATCTAGACCCTCTGTTGCAGCAAATATTTATATTCACTATAGTCTACATACCACTTTGACTCTTTAGCATAAAGAGTCTGAACTAATTTTCCTAGCTCCATGATCTTTTCCCTCACCTAAATATTTACTCAATACTTACCTCTCCCTTGAAATGTTCATCATTTCCCCACAGTTCTTTTCTTAATGTGCACCCAACATGCAGGCAATTCTGAGGCTGTTCACGAGTGGATAGCTGTAGTTTTCACTGTGTATTGGTTTTTTTCCATGAAGCCTATTTCATGTGATTCTATCCAGTCTGGCTCAAGAAGTTGTAATCCTTGTGAGTGGGGATTATTCACATAACTTAATTTGCTCTTTCATTAGGAATTAATATAAGATTTGCAGACATAAGATCCAATCAATAAATAGTAACATGAATATCTGTATTCCTGATATTCCCTAAGATCTCAGTCAGTGTCTAGGCTATGTTGTTAAAGAATCAGAAAAACAGGTGAGGAGAAAAAGAGTGAGAAGTAGTAGAGAGGAAAACAAGGAGATAGTTTATCCTTACTTGCTCAGCTCTACCTGTTCTTTCACAATCTAAGGAAAGTTCTATCCTTTTCCAGCATGATTTATTTTCTTTTATTATAAAATCTGGAGAATGAAAAAAAAGGAAAATCTCATAGAATCTGCAGACTGGAGAGAGGAAATGGGCGAATGATAAATAAAGGAGACGAAACGGAGATAGAAAGTCTCATGAACAGGTTTCAGAGAGTTTTAGGGGGTTAGCATGTGAGAGCCTCTGAAACAATTACGAAAAATGAGGTATTTGAACAGGCTTAAATGAGGAGTCTTTTCAGAATTGCTGTGCAGACTGTAGTTAGATCACATTTAATGGTTTTTGAGAGGCACTAATAAAGATTGAAAGTTCTCTCACAGTACTTTTGATGGTATCATTATGCTTCTTTGAATGTGATCTATGTGGAAACTAGGACACTAATTTTATTCCCATCAAAATTTTACTGGTTGGCTATTTGTTTATATATACACTTTCAGGAGTACAAGTTCATACCTCAACATACACATGCTTCATTTGCCTTCTACCAAAGTTCCAATACAAATACACTATCACCTAACCCTCTACACCTTCCTTCCTCTGTCTGCCAACACCCTTGCCTTTGCTGGCAACACCAAGGTTTTCCAGAGTCTAAGCATTATTTTTGATGTGTTTTGTCAATTTGTTTTCTTTGATTATTTATATTTCACAAATGATAGAAAAATGATGGTAATGGTCTTTCACTTTATGATTTATTTCACATAGCATAATCACCACAAAACTCATCCATATTGTCCCCAAATGCACTGTCTCATCTTTTTTAGTAGCTAAGTAGTATTCCATTAAGTATAAATACTATAATTTAGGACACTGATTTATATCAAGGTCACACTGGAAATGAACCTCTGAGGTCATCAGCTCCAAACGGTGATACAGCCACACAGGTAAGCAACTTCTATTGTCTTAACCAGGTATAGTACCTTTTTCTTATTTATTCACAATTTCATATAGGGCACAGGCCTGAATCTAACCTCTGTTTTAATTCTTCCAACTACTGAAATCAACAGGTTTAATAGCCCATTACAATTTTCAGCTATTCTAATTGCTAGAACATTTTTCCCAATTATTGACCAAGATTTGTCCACTTTTTAGCTTTTATTCTAATGTCTGTGACACATAATAACCCTCAGCTTCAGTTCCAGGAATAATTTGGTTTTGTTTTTTTTCAGTGCTGTTCATTTCTGAAACACTTTTACATTTAAATACACATGTATAAGTCAATTATAGTCTTATATAGTGAAGTTAATGTTCAAATCATGACAGATCAACCAGTGTAACAGAGCAAGTGAAATTCTATGTTCTCAGTGCTGATTGCTAATGTGACTTACTTTGCTTTCTTTGGATTAAATAAATAGTACTTTCTCTGTCTCTTTATCATGTTTTTCTTACTGCCATTATTTTATACTTGTAACTTATTTTGACCCATAATAGGGACCAAAAGAAGATAGCTTTAATGAAATAAAAAACATGCCTAGGGAAAAGAATCACTTGTACATTCAAATCCATGTTTTATAATGACTCAGTGTTTCCAAAGATATGAGTTAAAAAAAAAAGTGTGTGAGAGAGGGAGGAAGTAGTAAAAAAATAGCAATTCGCTGAGGATTAGTAAAAACCTTTTCTCACTTCTAAGTAAAATAAACTATAGTTGGAGATATATCATGACTTGAGATGCCAACAGAGGTAACTCTCCAATACAGTTCTAGAAATTCATCTCCCTAAACACTACATGAGAAGTTCTGAAATTAATGGTTTAACTGTCCTGTTTCGAGGAACATTAGCCCCCATGCTGAAGGAAAAATCTATAAACTGGAAGATTACTATTGTGCTTTTCTTATATATTGACATTTCCCACCTACATATCCTAAGTTCCCTCAGTTATTCGCTGTTTTGTTTTTTTACTTTTAACCTATTTGTATCTTCATATTTAAAGTTAATTTCTTGTAGGTGGCATATAAGAGGGTCTTGATTTCTTAATCAAATATGACAATCTCTGCTGTGTTTTGAAGTATTTAGACCATTTACACTTATGTGATTATGATTATGGGTGAGTTTAAAGCTATCATCTTGCTATTTATATTTATGCTATCAGTTTTTTGCTCTTTTATTATCATCTTTTGTATTAACTATTTTTTATTATTTCATTTTACTTCCTTTGTTGATTTATTAAGTTATAACTCCTACTGTGGTGATTGCTGTAGGGTTTATGGAACACATGTTTAACTTATCAAAATATATCTCTAAGTGATGGCACACCACTTCACGTTTAGTATAAGGCCCTAACAATTGTACATTTCCATTTTCCTTTCTACTATTGTGTTCATACATTTATGTCTTACAAACACATTGTTGCTTTTAGTCTTAAAGTTACTTATCTTTTTGAGACATATAAATATATATTTTTTTAATCTTTTATATTTACCCACAGAGTTACCATTCCATTGCTCTTTGTTTTTTCTCGAATAGTTGCAGATTTCCATCTGGTATTATTCTGAAGCACTTCCTTTAACATTGCTTCTACAGCAGGATTACTGGATGAATGTTTTCAAGTTCCATATATCTTAAAAAGTATATTTTGCCTTCTTTTTTGAAAGATACTGCAGTTGCAAATAGAATTCTAGGTAGACAGGAGGGTTTTTTACTGATATTATTGCTATCTTGGTTGTATTTCTTTTGTTTGTTTTAGTATTTTAAAGGTGTTGCAGTTTTCAACAAGAAATATATTTTCATCCTCCTTGTTTTTCAAGTTTTACTTACAAGTTTTATCTTTTCCCCTTACTGAATTTTTTATCTCTATCACTGGTTTAATCAATTTCATTACGATGTGCCTTGTATTTCTCCCAAAATATTTTGTTTGTGTGAGTGTGTGAGTGTGGGTTGTTGAACTTCTTAGATTTGTGTTTGCAGTTTTCATCACATTTGGAAAACTTTTGAGAGTCATCTATTCAAATGTTTTTTCAATCCTACATCACTTGAAGATTCCAAATAAGTATATATTAGGCTGCTTGACATAATAGTTTGCAGATGTTTGTATATGTGTGTGTGTGTATAAATACACACACATGCATATACATACATGCACATATATACACACACATACATACATACATATTAGGCTTTTTCATTTTGGGTAGTTTCAATTGCCATGTCTTCAAGCTCATTAATCTTAAATTCTGCAATGTGTAATCAACTGTTAATTCCACACAGTGTATTTTTCATCTCTGAGATTAAAAACAAGACCTAAAAGGACTATAGGTGGGACTATAGCAACACTTACTTCCCCTGTTGAAAACAAAGCCTAAATTGATACATGATGCTCTGATCACAAGATTTTTACTCTGACTGATGGGCACGTGAACTATTCCTGATGCTGAATCCCTATGATGGATCCTCTAAATCATCTCCCTCATATCCATAGATTCCTCACACTCAGGTGTTGATCTTTACTTAGCTGAACATGCTGCTTACATCCTGGGGCACTCTCTCAGGGGAACACTTTTCTCTGCTACTCTGCCACTTTAAATCTAGCTGCTTTGGCCTCTTCAAACTCCAAACTCTTTGTCTTCAACTTGGGGAGACTATCAGACTCCACCTGGGTTCTCAGCTCCCACACTCTACAGCCTCATAGCCTTGGAATCTCCTTGCAGTAAACTGGGACAAATATTAGGCTTAGTTCATTTGTTTCCAACCTCCCGAAGATTACTGTTCTTTGTTGCCTTATGTCCAAAATCTTGGCAGTATTGTTTCTTGTATTTTGTCAGATTCTTATTTGTTTCAGGCAGGATGGTAAATCTAGTCTCTGCTATCCCATTCTGGCTGGAAATTAAAGTTATTTAACATATAATATCACTTTCAAACAGTCTATCATTATGATCACTTTTCTCATGATTTGCTATAGCTTGCCAATTTTCCTTTTAGAATGTGATACCAAAATTTAACAGTGCTTAGCTTTATTCTGATGTTTTGAGAAGTATAAACACCACTATACAATTAAATTGTAAATTCTAACTTTTTCCAAACACATTCTGTTAAATGATACATTCTCCATCATTATGTGTGTGTTTTTTTAAATAAAAAACCTAAGCACCAAGTTTTATACTAAACTTTACCTGATACGTTGAATTTGGTCAATTAATTCATTGTATAAAAATCTCTCTGATAATTATGTACTTCAATTCAATATATTAGCTATTCATGCAAACTTTGCCTGAATTAATCAGCTCAGGATGACATGACAAAATACCATAGACAGAATTTATTAACAAGAGAATTTATTTCTCATAGTTCTGGAGGCTGGGAAGTCCAACATCCAGTTATTGGACAACTTGGTTCCTGGGAAACTAGACATGAATGTGTCCAGATTCTCACTGTTCCTCACCGAGAAAGAGGAAGCAAGCTCTCTGATATCTTGCTGGCACATCCCATCATTATGGTCTTATCTTCATCATCTGATCTTAACATTATTATTTCCTAATGGCCCATCTCCATATGCTAACATATGGGGTGTTAGGGCTTTCACACATGAATTGGGTGGGACATAACCCAATCCTCAGCATTACCCAAAAATTGACTATGTTATATAAGTCTTTATTCAAATCAATAAATAGGTAAAACCAGACACAGTTACTAGACCCTGTACTTCAGGTTGAAATCTATTCTTTTAGTAATTATTTGAGAAGTCAGGCAAAAATTTATCTTAAGAGTTCCCTTCAAACATTACTGAAGACAAATATACCATGTCTTCAGAAATCGTGATTTTTCAATTTAATCCTTCTGTTGAGAGAGATATGGAGTTTGTCTAACAACTTTGTTAGATTCTCCATCTGAGTACATAGTCCTCATCTGAAAGGGATTATGATATCAGAGAAAAAAATGGGCTATTGGAACTGATGTGTTACTCAGAAGAAAAATGACTAAAACATTCCATTCAACATATATTGCTGCTTCTGGACGAGTCAAAAAGAGAAAATTTCCTTAACATTATCAAATATTGTTTGATTATAGAAATTAAGTTGTAATGGTGACTCAATGGGAGCATGGACCTTATAGTGTTAACCTTATTAAATTTAAAGTCTTATATATGGAATAGTACCTGGGGCTGAACCCTAATAAAGAGGACTCAAGCACTGTGAAAATCACTTTTATAGAAATCCTGAGAAATGGTCATTCATCTTTTTATGCATGAAATACAGGGCTTTTATAAGCTCCTGGATTTAATCTCACTTACTTGCAACAAGAAGTGGTTTTACCAAAAGATAATTATTATGTACATGAAATATGACTAAACTTTCAAAACAGAAAAATAATCAATCTCATATACACATATGTCTGAAAATCTCAAAACTTAAAGCCAAAGTTCCTACTCATTTCATTTTTTGTTTTTTAATTTTCAAGGCCAACTTTCATGGCTTTGTATAGTTTGTGTTGAGCACCAATAGCACAAAATGCAGAATGCTTGCATTTAGAAAAGTATTGAGAAGCTACTTAATTTTCACAATATTTTTCTGCATTTCCCTGGCCATTGAATAGTCAAAGAGCTATATTATAAAATTAAAAATTGGGGGAAGATAGAAATTTTTTTATAAAAGATGTTTCATAATCACACTGTTGATTAAAATTTTGTTATAGTTTGCTAATAGGTTTTTTTCTATGAAAAGTTTCTCCTTACATATTTGAGACATTACTGTATAAGTCACATAGTTGTGACTTCACTGAGCATCATACCATAATAAGCCTTTGCCATATATATCATGAAAAACTTTTAGAAAACACCATTTTTTTTAACTACTACAATATTCCCTCATAAAATGATACCATATTTTACATAAACACTTTGGTCTTCTAGGTTTTTGTTTCATTACAGATAGCACTGGGATACATATCTTTGGACATAAATTTGAGAACAGATTTCTGATTATTTTCTTAGAACTAGAATTAGGGTCTAACTGGCAATGGATCATTACTAATAATATAATTTTCACTGATGGTTATTGTTCCCATGCTTTTATGGGCTTTTATAGGGTAACATCTTATACTAGCTCAAATCTATAATAAATTCATCTTCTAAGTGGTCGTCAGTCTATGACATGTTGACTTTCATAATGCTTAATGATGTCTAGTATTCTTCATCAATTGACTTTCCAATAAAAATTTAGAGTACTCATGTTTATAATTTCCAGGGACCTTGAAGCCATGAAACATATTTTCCTTTGGAGCTAGTTTTCACTTGCTGGTTTATACATTCCATATCTGACAATATAATTCAAAATGGGCTGCCCCTAATGTCTTGTTACCAAAAGTACATAATAATATTCAGAAATTCTTAGTGCTAAAGCTTATTTGTCATTAGGAAGTCAAATTGGCTGGCTAAGTATAAGTCATGAAGTCAAACAGTCAAACAAGGAATAATTACAAATTTATCATTTTTTAGGAGACATAGACACATATTCAAACTGTTTTAGCTTATTAAAAATTCAAGTATTTAAGGGGACTGTTTAGGATTTCTATAAAGCACTTCTTTCACTTCAAAAAGTAACATAAAGGGAAAAGAGCAAGAGCTCTCATTCCATCCATCAATTAGTGGGAAAACTGAAATTTACACCAGAGGTTTCAAGGATTATGTTGCATGATTGTAATGATATTTTTTAATCATATTTACTATATTATTGGCAGGAAAAATACATATAATAGAGCAGATAAACCAATTCCCAAGGAACTTTGATTTTTATTTATGTCAAAAGGAGAACAAAAAATAGTTGAAGTGCTGTACTATGGAGCCAGACAACCCACCAGTCCATTGGCAAGCAAAGCTGAAATTCTATGCCAACTTCTCAAGGTCTTTGAGGGGAGGATTTAGATAAGAGAGTACCAAGGACAATATCTGGGATATGGGAAAGGCACCGGTAAATGTTAGCTGTTAGTCTCTGTAACTTTTTTCCACTAGTTGCTAAGATGATTTGAATAATGTATGTTTTTAATAGTTTTTAATTAGTTTTTGACATGCAGCACTGCTTTAAAAGAATAGAGGAAGAACATCACACATTTCTTACTTCTGATCATTATTCAATAGATTGGAATGTCTTCTTTCTGAGAAGTCCCAGTTTATAATTTTTGCAATGGGACTTAATTAACCCCCAAATTTGAATAACAACCTAAATTTATTTCAATTTGTCTCGCTTGAACCCAAAATTATGATTTGGAATACAGCATTCTTTATCCTCAAAACATGTTCATGTGTTCCCATCTAGTTGGATTGCTGCATGCTAACTCCATTCTCCCCACTCAAACTCTAGCTTTTTCATGTCCTCAGGGTGATCCTAAAATTCCTAAATTCTGAATGTTATTTTATCTTCTGGTATTTATCCTCTACACTTTGAACATGATTAACAAAAAGTACATCTATACCACATGTCAGTAAAAATTAATTAATTCTTAAGTTGAATTACTGAAATGTGGAAGTGAAAGGAATTCTGAACAAGCACATCCATGCTCAGCAAGTGTGTATACACCTATTAGTGATAACTGTCATGGGTATTGGTGGCACCCACACAATACAAACATCATTATTCTAGTTTTTATTATTTTATTATTTTTATATTATATTTTATTATACTATTATATATAATATATAATATATAATATATACAATATATATGTTATATATTATTTATTATTTTATTATATATTTTATTTTTTATTTATATTATTTAATTGTAAATGTTATATTATTTATATCTTATTATTATATATTATTTATTATTATTATTCTAGGAGTTCTAGGAGTTTTTGATCTAAGACAACTCTTTTATGAGAGCTAGTAAATGTATTTTATTATAATTTGCCAATAAGTCCCTTTTCACAAATTTACTGTGGGTGTCAATCCCATCTATAAATAAAAGATTTTATTGTACATAGAAACTTATAAATAGTATACAGTGGGAAGTGAAGAATATACTTAGTAGTGTGTGGTCTTTATGACAATCAATTCTTTTAGCTACTTATAGAGCAAGAATTATTTTTGATGGACAATCTACTAACCTGTATGGAAAAGGAAATCTTCGACTGATTAAATATATACTCCCACAGTCTCAAATCCTGTAAACATTTTTATTACATGAAGCTACTGTTTTAATGGGTTGCTTTAAAATTATTAAGCATTACTCATCCACAATGAACTTCCAGGTATTATACTTTAGAATAATTAACATCATCAGGATTGTAAGATAAACAATTCAAAGACAAGAGATATACAGAAGCCAAGGTCTAAACTGCAGTTGTTATCTAATCTAAGGGAAAGAGGAGATTGTAGATTGAATATATGATCTTTCCCACATTCTAATCAACATCTTGAGTAGATAATACTCAAAACAGTGAATGTAATGAAAGTTCCTATATCACATTTATTAATAAAGCAATTTTTGAAACTGATCCCTCAACTCAGGTATAGGAAAAGTACCTTCATATCCCACATCTGTTCTCATGGACCAGGAGTTACTGCCAATTAGCAATCAGTTGAAAGTCAAGAATTCATCAACTTATCCATAAATCCAGAAAAATAAGTAACACCATCATAAGAATACAGCCTTTATATCTGCTAGCCCCAAGATAATCAACACTTAAGGAAACTAAGATAGAGAGGATAGAATATAATTCCTTTCCTGTTCATCTTAAGTATTTTTGAAGAATCCTCTACCTTTTGTTGATATAATCTGATTGGAAACCAAAAGGAATGAATAGATACAAGAATATAGTGGTGGTAGAAACCACATAATATAGCAAAAATGGGGAGGGGTGTCAAAGAATGTTAAAGAGGAATGTTTTTAAGGATGGAGTATGTGGTGAGGCCATTATTGCAACGAAGATAGAGACTGAGAATCTCAGAATCTATCGCAAGAAAATGATTACTCAACCATAAGAAATAATACAGAAAGACAGAAATAAGGGATTAGAGTTAGAACATATTCAAATATAGAGGAAAAAAGCAAGATGAGGACTTAGAAAAGTATGGAACTGAACATTTGTAAATTGTTGGATGGGTTTAGGAGAGAGGTTTTATTACAATAGTGGGTGTAAAAATGAAATTGTAGTTGTTTGAAGAGTAAATGAGTAATAAGAAAATAGAGGCTACTATTTCAAGAAATACAAACCAATAGGATGCAAAGGAAGCTTCAGATTTTTTATTTTTATCCTTATTGAGGCAGCACTGTGTATGTGTTGGAGGTTTAGTTTCACACTATAACTGTAAATTATCACACCAAATCTACCACCAAAGCACCAATATTCTTTTACCAAATTCCAGAGCCCCCTCCCACATTTGCTGCCAACCCCCCTCCCCCCCCCACACACACTCTTTTTGGTAACCCCAGTTCTGTAGTCAGATTTCTAGTGTTTTGTCTGTTCCTTTTCTTTGTTTTTTATATTCCACATGTGAGTGGAATTATCTGGTATTTGTCTTTCCCCTTCTGACTTATTTCACTAAATCATAATCCCCTCAGTTTCCACAATATTGTTGCAAGTGGCTAGCTTCAGGATTATTTTGAAGGAGAAATACCTAATCAAATTTATACAAGGAAAAAACCATGGTCGAGAGAAGAGTGAAAATGAAACAAATACGATAGCCAATGGTCTGAAGTCTGAAAGAAGTAGGAAACAAAGGGTAAAGGGCACAGATCATCGGAGTATCCTTCAAGAGGACAAATATATACTCCTTAGACAGGAATGGAGTGGGAGAGAAAGGAAAGACTCCAAGACATAGGGAAAAAATGGAACTTCTGTTAAACTGCCCCAATTAACTAGAATAACAAGTAATGTGGCCAGTAATAGTCAATTAAAATACAGAACACCTAGTTGAATTTCAGAAAAAATATGTAATAATTTCAATTTTATTCATACAGGTTAATTCCGTGCAAATTTGGCGCATACTTATAAAAAATGTATTTGTTTTCTATCAGCAATTTGGATTTTTGCATGGGCCACACTTACGCTAGAAAGTCATTTTTTCTGAAACAAACTTAAGTAGACATCTGTGTTTTATCTGGAAAGCTTAAGTTAGGTTACCTGCTGTAGATAAAAATAGTAGGTTTATCAAACAGACACATAGCCTTTCCACAAATCTGAGTTCCCAAGAATACCCTTTAAAAGTAATGGAAGGATTGCCATACTCGGTTTATGAAAAATCCACTTCACTATGTCTACGAGCCCTTTTGTTTCAATACAGAGAATTGGCTGGGAAATACTCCAAAGCTCAGGCTATGTCCCTCCACAAGCTCTTTGCAACCACATCTGCAAGGATGGGGTCAAAACTGCAGAGAGGATTTGAATTCCAGTCCTGTCATTTCTAAACTTTGTAAACTTCAGCAAGTCTAGTTTGAAGAAGGATTAAACGTATTTTACCTAAAATACTAAGCATAAAGGACTAAAGGTCACCACAGAGTAAGTGGTTGATAAATATTAGACACTAGTATGGTGTAACATGTTACGTAACAGCAGCAGTAGCAGTAAGTAGTTTGATTCTAAATGTGCGTAAATTTTGTATAGTAGATAGCATTGTAAGAACTATTTGTAATAACACTGACAGATCAGTTTGATTTCAGGCTGGTCAGTTCACATTTAAACTAGAAACTATATATAACAAAAACAATGGTGTTTTCTTTGTGACTTTTACATGGTTCATGGACTGTTCAGCCCGCACTAACTCTGTGAAGCAACAGTGTCACCTAGTGGTTGTGAAGTCAATAACTAACAAGTAAGAACACCTGGAGAAAGGTTGCTGGGACTAGTATCTACAAAGAACTTAATCGAATTTCTATCTGTGATGACTATTGGTAGCAGTTATTATTTTCTGAAATATACTACATCGACTTCTACTATAACGACGCATGCTCTCCCTACCTGAGGGCATTTGCTATCTGTGCTTTCACCTACAAATTACCATTGCTAAGGATTTTTACTTTTGAAATGACTCACATGGATTTTGGACTTTTCATAGCTTCTTGTAACTCCATTATTCCCTGTAAATCTTGGTAGAAGAGGGAGAGGGAGATAGGAGAGTTAGAAATCTGAAGCTTGAGGCTTACTCGATTACCAGCTTCAAATGTTTTCCTTCTATTTAGGTTAAAGATTTCTATTTTCTTTCGCATACAATCTATGCTGCTCTTTGGGAAAACAAAAGATTTATTTTCCCAAAACTCAAATTGAGATATAAATATTTGATTACAAAATTTAATTTTGTTTCTGTATTAATTGGCAACCAGTGTCTACTACAGATATATTCTACAGCTTCTCTCCTGAGGGTCTCTTAAAGAGATAAGAGATTTATAGCTCCTAGGGTTATAAAAGTAAGTAAAATTTTCAAAAAGTAATGAATAATGCAGTTTTTTTCACTTTCAGAAATGTCCAGAGAAATTAAGCTTTCTAAGTAGTCTTTGGGGAAACTTTTACTCTGACCCTATTTAATCTATTTCCTATAAGAGCTTATTATAGAAGTCCCAAAGCAGACTCCATGCCCAGTGGTCAGCAGATGGTTACATTAAATAAACTGGTATTAGAACTGGAAATACATCAACACAGATAGGACTCAAAAGTTATTAATCAATGACTGTCAGACACATTTCCCGAGTTTATGAGAAATACACACACACACATACACATACATCAGTGAGGAATTAAAATTTAAAGAACTGGCCTTCTGTTAGAGATATCTTTTTTTAAATCCCCAATGATTCACAATCATTGTACCAAAATAACTTCTGTGGCTCCCAGACTATTCACAGTCCTTTTCTCATCAGTCTCTCCTTCACCCAAAATCTTTCATAAATATTTCATAGCTGCCACTGTTTCACAGTGCTTCTTGACTGGTGGGAATTCTGACTTTTTCTTTCTCCTCCCTATAGGAAAGAGTAAGAATGTGCACTTGCGTCATCTATTAGAAAGTGTGATGTCCTAAACATGACTGAGAATGTGTCTCCCGGAATGTTTCTTTCCATCATCTCTACATGTTCCTTCTCCTCCTAATGCTTATTTTTAGTGCTCAGGGATCAAGCCCTCCATGACTTGAGGTAGAAAGTTTAGACAAAAATCTCCGTCCAAAAATGCCAGGCAGAGCCCCCAGGCCTCTGAGGGTCTCCAATGCTCCCCACTGGGAAGCCTGCCTACTAACACACACTACGTCTAACCTGCAGGCATGGAAGATGCCAATGAACAGCAAAGTTAGTTTTGAAGGAAAAGGAGATATCGCACAGTTCAGTTGAACTCATTTATGTGATGAGTCCAATGAGGAAAAGAATGACACCCTTTTCCCTGAATTGACTGCTTATCTGAGTACATCTGATAAAATTAAGTAGCAAAACAACATGTCTTTTGATTGAATGAACGGATTGTTTTTAGCCACAATCATTTCCCATCTGAAAAAATACATACGGTTCTCATCTAGGCTTGATTGTTTTATTAAAAACAAATTCAAATACTTTAAAACTTAGTTTCTGAACTCCATCATTAGAATTGAGAAAGGGCTAGGTATTTTTTGCAGAAGAAAAGAAAAAATCTGTGCCCTTTATGGCCAAAATAATTAATGAGGCTTTGGGAATCACTCTGAAAAATAATGGTTTTACCACTTTGAGTAGTAATGCAAAGAATGGTTAGTGATACGAACAATAGAGTTTGTTAGAAACAATTAAGTTTATGTAAACCAATTTATATAAACAAAATATAATCTTAACAGTCACTCCACACTGAGAAATAGTTACTCTTTGAAGAGCAAGAAAAAAGATTCAAAAACTTTCAGAGAATTGAGAATTAAACTAGTTGAAAAGAAAGTTAAATATAAAAATGAATTCCAGATTCACAGCAAGCAAGTATTAAACCCATTCTTCGTATCCCAGTCTTCTCCATCTGCCATATGATCTATTTAGAATAAGCAGATGTTTCTGAAAAGTTGAATTTAGAATATCATCCTTAAGGGTTTTGGAGAAGAGGAGGGATAAAGGGGAGAGAGAAGGATAGTGACAGTGGTGGAAGGCAATAAATGCATTTAAGTTTATAAAGAATAGAGCTGTATGTGGCAACCAGGAAATTAAAAAGATTAGGAACTCTGGTTCTCTGGAAGACTTGATGGGCAAGGCACAGACATGGTTGACATAAAAGACATTGAACTAAGCAGAAAGCTGAGAATTTAGGATTTTTCACACTCTATGTGATTTTGCACAAGCTGCTTTACCTTTTCAGGTTTTGTGACATATCTGTCTGAAAAGTGAGAGCACAAAAACACTAATTCAAAAGGAAACCTGCACTCCTATGTTTACTACAGCACTATTTACAATAGCCAAGCTAAGGAAACAACCTCAGTGCCCAAAAATAGGGGCATGGACCTGTAGATGTGGTGTATGTACACAATGGAATATTAATCAGTGATCAAAAAAAGATAAACACATGCCATTTGCAGTTACTTGGGTGGAGCTGGAACGGATTATGGTAAGTGAAATAAGTCAGAAGGAGAAAGCTAAATACTAGATGGTATCACAGACAAATACCAGATGGTGCAATATAGAGGAACAAAAGGTCAGATAAAGACAAACTTAAATACTAACCCTTGAAAGCTGACTCTCGAATTGAGATGGGGGCTGAGTCACATGGACTGTGGTGATAAGACTGTGGGTGCTTTGGTAACTCTAATTGAAGGAGGGGATCCTATACCTCCAAAATACCAGCAATGTAAGCCAGTGTTACCTCAACTTACATTTATATATCTTGTGTCTGTTACATGAAAGATTTTCAGTTTCTCTAAATGCCTCTCTTAAACATAATTTATCAACTATGTACTGGCCTGATTCAGGTATAAAATACTGATTCAGGTATAAAAAACTATGTACTGGCCTGACCAGGGTATAAAATATGTGAACAGTTTCACTTCATTAGACATAAATAACCTCTGAAAATGCTTAGGTTGAATGAATTTAATTCCATGCATATTACTATCAGAAAGGTAGTGCTTTATATATTGTCCATGTTGTATATATAAAATAAAGTCAAAGGCAAATAACTAACTTCAGATCAGTTTCTTTTTTCTTAGCCAGTAATTCTGTCCTGAAGGACTTTTCAGCTTGGAAATCTTGGGTTACATTCTTGAAAAATGATACCACATAATTAGGTGTGCACCTAATTTTCTAAAAGGTGACATAAAAATCCAGCACTATGACTAGAACATTTCTATTAAAGGTAGGCCATTGCAGTAATGCCAAATGCTTCTCTGACCTCCAGTTCCTGGCTAGCAGCAGAAAAAGAACTAAAACAAGGAAAAGGAAAATAACACACACACACACACACACACACACACACACACACACACACTCACACTGCCCTGTAACACGCAGTACTTGCCTCATGCCTTGAAATCAGGAACATAGTGGTTACCTAGTGGCTCCATCTTTTCCTCACAGTTTTAAGATTTCAAATAATCCACCCTAAGCTGTAAATTGAAAGTGCCAGAGTCTTAATCCTTTGGAAAAAAAGAAAGAAAAAGAAAAGAAAGGCTATTTCATCACAACCACAGTCAGGCCTTATAAGTGGTCTGACTTTTCAAAAGCCTCCTCATGCGTGTCTTTGGCCCTCCCTCACGAAGACAGCCTTCTCTGTGTGCTCTGTGTCTTAGATATCTGAGTTTGTAATGTGTGAGGAACAGAGATGTTTACTTGTTAGAATCCCATTGAGTTTTTAAAAATGACTGAGATTTCCAGGAGAACAACAAAGTACCACCTTTCTGTTGCTTTGACAGCATAGTCGTCAGATGATAAAAAAATAACATTCATTCCTAATCAGAATCTTTGTCTACGTGTAATAATATTGACAGTCAATATCAGTTCGATTTCAAGGAGGTAAATTCATAAAAGATGGCTCCTGTGTAGACTGTGACCCATGCAACTCCCACCCCGTGCTATCTGCCTTCAACTCAGGCACCAGCCATACTTAACTGATAGGGTTCCTCACCTGGAGTCCACAGTGATGCTGACTAGACCCATCTCTCCTCCTGAGGCCCAGCACTTGCCCTTGAGTGTGTATCAAATGTCTCAGTGGCGCTTACATAGCCTGACCTGAGATTCTAGATCTGTTGTTTCCCTACCCCACCTGCTAAAGCAGCCTTGCTTTGAGCTTTTGTAGCTCACTCACCCACCTACTAGCGATCTTCACTGGCTGCAAATCTACCCAGAAAGGATTCTCATCTCAGGTGATTTCTCTGGCCCCTCAGGATACCTGTCTATCAGGATGAAGTTAGTGTGAGGTCTCTCATTGGTGCTGGCGTGTCAAGGACAACAGAGAAGTCTCACTTCTGAAGTCCCCTTCTGCCCTCAGGTCAAGCATCTACCTACCCTTTTGGGGTTTGGAGCCCTTGACCTACAGAGGCTTCTAAAGTTCAGGCAGCAGTTTTGCAGATTAAGATGCCCAGGCATTTTCTCTGAGCCAAGAAGCAAAACAACTTAGCAAGTGCTAGTGATTTCCAGCTATTTATTTTCTCACAGCCGCAGTCCAGAAAATAACCTAGACAACAAAGAACAGGCAAAGAGATATTTTAGGAAGAAATGCCAATATGAGTTCCAAGTTTTGTTTTGGTGGTTTCAGGAGCTTTATCAGGTGGGAAAAAATTAAATTTACCATCATTTAAAATGTTCTCATGAATCTCTATTAATAAATATTAATGTAAATGAAATACTACTAAGTTCTGAAAGAAAGATGAAATTTTACCACTTGTGACAATGTGGCTGGAACTGGAGGAGATAATGCTAAGTGAAGTAAGTCTAAAGGAGAAGGACAAATACCAGGTCATTTCACTCCTATGTGGAATATGGAAAAACTAAGCAAAGGATCAGTCAAAAGATAAATAAAATAAACCTTTGGATACTGACATCAGTACTGAGGCTACCAGGGGTGTGGGGGCTGGGGGTGGGAGCAAAGGGTGGAGGGGAACCAGTGGGCTGCGGTGTGGGGTTATTGGTACTTTGATGGTGGGTGTGTATGGTAACACACATTTGATGAATTGTGAACCTGTAATCCTAAAACATATACAGTGTTGTAAACCAGTGTTACATCAATTTGTTTAAAAGTCAGTGTAAAAAGTGTTTTTAATATAAAAGTCAAAGCAAATACTCTTAATGGCCTACTGCTTTGATAGTAGAAATATATTAGCTATATCATTGATTATTTACTCACTAATACTCACTAATATAAGTCCGAAAAGTTTGGAAATATTGAGTAATTAAATGGAGAAAAATCCACCTTGGATTGTGTAGAAAAAGGAAGTACACAAATATAATCAAATATTATACTTGAATTAGTCATTGGAACTAGGGATATACAGAAATTAATTAATAGAATTAATGAGCAGGAACAAATTAGTAACTGGGGACAAACATTCCTTAACAATGATAAGATAATGCATAGTCTTCAATTTTAAACTACTTTCCTACAACACTAATGCTAATAGCTTACAAAAAAACCCAAAAAAACAAATAAGGAGATTTCACTTTCTCTTTTTTTATTCTTCTATGTCCTTCTGAGGCAAATATGAATAACACAAATTTCAGAGAGCAACCACAGAAAGAGAAAAAAGGAAAAAAATTAAATATAGTTAATTCACAAAAATGTTCATGTTCCATTGCTTCAACTTCACCTGAATTGATTGGTTGTAATTGCTAGAAAATAAAAATATTTTGCAGTGTTTCAGATTCCAACCATGATACTTCAGATGGATTACAGAATAGCAGAAGCCACATACTTACATGTGTATACACAACCTTGTATACATGGAGTAAGATTAATTAAGCTTCTGATTTAATTAGCCAGTGATTCAGAATGTGGGGGCCCCACAGGGCAGTAGCAGATGCACTCTTCCCAGTCTGTTTCCCAGAGTAACACTTGGCTAGATTTCCTGACTTCAGAGTCATGATTTTTCTTTAATACACATTTGGTTATTTGCTACTTTCAAGCATCATCCTGGGCTTTCAGGTTTTCAAACATTCATCTATTTCCTATTCATTTCAACCACAGAGCTCATTCCCTAACTTACCTCACATCTGCTTAAATATTACCTTCTCAGAAATAGCCCACCTATGTAATATCCCTATCCTTTTTAGCTCCTGAATTATACCTTACTGCTCTTCAAGGACATGTCACCTGTTGGTCTGGTTTTCATTGCTTGCATCCCTGCCCATAAGAAGGTGAGCTTCCTGAAAGCAAGAGCCCTGTCAGCTTTGTTGCTAATAGGGCCTAGCAGATAGTAGTCCCTCAGTAAGGATTTGTTTAGTCCATGAACAAGCAGGAAGACAACCATTTGTGAAGGAGAGAATCTGTCCTATTTTATATATTGTGAAGTTAAGCAGCTTGGAAACATGGGTTAAAAATGGAGAAAGATGTTTAGGTGTGATAAATGAAGATAAAACTGCAAGAAGCGGATGTGTTCAAGTAAAATGCACTAAGAAAGGACAAAGTAGAGAAGCTCATACATTGCTTTGAAAGAAGGCACAGAATTCACTTAAAGATATGGGGAAGAGATGATCAGAGAAATAAAGAATAAGTCTAAGAAATATAGTTCCAATAGGCAAAAACTTGTCAATTGAGCAGGGAAGTCTAGTTAGGTGAAGAGTAGAACAAATATAAGACGTCACAGAGGACTTCCAAGAGATTAGTTGTTGTGGAATGAGGCAGAAAACAGTCTCAGCACCTTGAGATATGAAGAGGGCAGGGGTAAAGAGGTGGAAGTAGGGAGTCAAAATTCTTTTTGTGTCACCTGACCTTTGAGTACCTGAAATATTTTATGAATAAATGAGTACATAAATAAATAAATGGATGTACCCTAGAACCAAGATGGCACCTAAATTGTGACTGTGGTAATGGGATTTCAGTGGTTAATAAAAAGTGGGGAGGGTGATAGGGGAAGAAAAAGGAGTGGAGCATTGGCACGGGAGGCTGGTGGAGGGTGAGTGAACATGTGCACATATGGGGGAGTGCATATATGGGGGAGTGCATATATGGGGGAGTAAAAACTAGTTACACTGATATGTAAGCAACTGACAAATTCAATTTTAAAATAAAATTGGGGAGGGGAAAGAAAATGGTAAAAAAAGAAAAAAAAGTCTCTACAACAATATAGTGTGTATAAAAATATTTCCCTAGTCAAAATCAATGTATTGAATGCCTTTCCCTTAATAAATATAGTTTATTCCTGTAACTCATTCTTAAAGAGCCCCATGATACATTTTGTATTTCATTTTTTATTTTTGCATAAAATGCATTCTTAGTTAATGGACCCTTCACAATGTAACCTTGAGACCCTATCTCTGTCTCAGTGGGGTCTAATCCTTGTATGCTTTGAAACTGAGGGCCTGTTTGCTGTGCTTTATTGATTTAGAGCCAGGGTGCCTGAAGCAACTCAAATGAGTAAAGAAGTGTGTCCTGAGGCACACTAATAAAAGGCCTCGTTAGGAAGGTAACCAGATTTTTAAAAATACATGGAAGATGAGAATC
Source organism: Scalopus aquaticus (assembly GCA_004024925.1). Taxonomy (NCBI): domain Eukaryota; kingdom Metazoa; phylum Chordata; class Mammalia; order Eulipotyphla; family Talpidae; genus Scalopus; species Scalopus aquaticus. The sequence goes on along the minus strand of PVIJ01006942.1, from coordinate 11,962 downwards.
CACTCAGCTTTCCTCTCAAAGTGTTACATAATTATATTTTAGTGGACTTTAAAGGTAAACTTATTTCTTGTTCTACTGAAACCACAGCAAATTTATCTTAGTGTGTCCCTGGTGTCCTCAAACAGGGGTGTGGATCAAAATCACCTGAAAGATTTGTTAAACTACATTTCTGGGCCCTACTCCCCAATTTCTGATTGAGTAGTCTAGGATAAGCCCAAATAATTTGTATTTGTAAGAAGTTCTCAAGTGATGTGGATATTGCTGGACAGAGCCACACTTCCAGAACCAATGCTCCATACCCATGCAAATCATACCGTATATTTTCACAACTTCTTAATTTTCTGTTCAGAAAAAATGAGTCAAGTTCTCATTTCAGCATACTGTCCTGTCCAGAGCACTACTGTTCTGTTTCTTTTGTGAATAACAAAAAAGAAAAGAAAAAAGGAAAAAACCGAAACTTTAATTCAGGAACAAAGTATTTGGGGTAATCAAGTCTGAGTTTTCCAGTCTTCTCCTCATTTTTAAATGGAGTAAAGATTTTATCTTTGTCAATAGGATGTTAGTGGCTCTTAAGTAATAAGAATACAATTAAAATTATACAAATGTGATACAACTGGCACCGAAAAGTGATTATCTTTCAATTGTGAAACATTCATAAAGTAAATTCTTCTCCTGATCAAAAGTCACTTAATACTTATCTTAAAAAAGGGGGGGGGGAGGTGTTCATAAAATGGCAGAGATAAATAACACCACACTGATCTTTATTTTTCCACATTTTTATTTTGTTTTTAAGTCAAAGAAAAAAATAGCATACCTACAGTCTAAAAATCTAAAGGTCTATTATAGCACTTAAATTAAGGTCTTTACCATTAAATTCTTTTTCTTTCTCTGTTTAATGCATTGACAGAGGAGAGACAGAGCATGGCACCACAGAGGGGCATTATCTGACTGCATGTAAGTGAGCTTCTCTCCTGCTCTACATTTGAGCAATTCCAAAGAGGTTGGAGCCACGTTGACTAAAACATTTGTAAGAACAAATTAATGATTGAAGAGGTATCAGCTGTAGATTTTTGCTTATCTTCCAGTTCTATAAAGTAAAGATTAAAAATAAAATTAAGGCAGTGTTCAATAAATATTTTTGAATAAAATATATATGAAAATATACGATTTTCTTAGATTTTCCTGATTTCTGAAGGACACACTGTTCTGTTTATGCTTGATTTGCTCTTTTGCTACTTCCAAATAAACTATTAGCTAAGAAAAGCATATTAAACATTAAACAAAATTCAAATGGTAAGCAATTTTCTGTTTTTATCCAAACATATTATATTATCTAACCATAAAGTGTTTGAGAGGAATGTGAAAAATTGTAAAAGATCTACACAAATCTGGCCTCTGTCCTACAAGGATATTATCTTAATCAATCAGCAAACATCTATTCAGTTCTCCAATAGACATCTTGTTTTTGTCTGTCTAGTATCCATTTCCCATTGAAATGGAAATTAATCTTCCTAATATTCTTTGTTAACTATTTACAGTGTTCATTAAGATCTTCACTGGCAAGTTATCCAGTACATGACTTAAGTTTTAACACATTAAATATCTTTGATCTTATCTCTCATGCATAAAATAGACAGTCAAAAATCCTGTTCCCCAACCTAGAACATATGTCCTGACCATTAGTGTTTGAAATGATGGCAACCTCAAAAGCCTACCATTATGTGCTTCATAAACAACTTCTGAAGTCCACACAGCTCTCGGAGAGTTTAACTGATTGGTGCTACTTAGTTTTATCATGAACCCCTTTGGCCACCGTCATCACAATCCACAGTAAGAGAGCTTTTATTTCTGTTCTGTTCACTCTTCCACAAAAGAATTTTGAGGACCCATTTAAAGGTTTAGGCACATGAACACAGCTTACTAATCCATCCTTGAGAGAGGAATAGCCCTTCAACCTTGATAATAAATCAGTGGGGAGCAAAAATCATACTTCATATCATCTTCCCATCTGCCTCCAACAGTCACTATGAAGTGCTCAAAGGATAAAAAGCACTATTCTAACAATAAAATATTTTGGGATGAAGGTGAAAATGGTACAGACTCTTTATACTGAAGGAATTTAGCTGATCAATCAGCATTTACTGAATCCCCCAATGGCATCTTGGTTTTGCCTATCCAGCATTCATTTCCCATTCTGCTGACACCAAAGGCCATCTTTTCCTTTGGGGAACCACCTCTTTAACTAACTCAATGTATATGTGTTAAAGAGAGAAAGAAAGATCCTGATTCCTAGATCAAGACAAAACCATGTAACCCAGACCCAGTACATGATCAAGATAGTCCAATAATGCCAGTGAACATCAGCCTCAGAGCATTGCCCGGATCCAGTGAAAAAACAGAAACTCTCCCTCTACAGCCAGCAGGCACAATTTATGGTGTTCCTACCCGAGAGCAAAGCCAAGGCAAAGTAAATAGACAAGGCCAAATTCCAGATTCCTGATGATAAATTTGGGTACCTGATCCAACCATGATGAAATATTCAGCCAGACCCATCCCTGAATCTTTTTCATTGCTGAGTTAATTAATTAGGTTTAACTTATAATCAAGATTCCTGACAAATTAAGCAAACTAAAACCTGCACCACATTAATACTAATGATATGTAGATATATAGCACACATTCCCTGCCTCTAAGAATCTTTTTAGCATCAGATTAGATACATAAGATATAAACACAAAACAATAACACTGGTCAACAAATTTTTACAAAAGTCATGTTACTGAAATAAAATTATTCACTGCCTATCAATTTTTATGTGCTCAACATGAATATGGCAGTCAAATTCTAATTTTGGCTCTAGGTTTTCTTTTTGTAATAAATTGATGTTTACATCACAAAATGCATGCCAATAGTAATAGGCCTACGGTTAATAACCTGTGAAAATCAAGTCATAGACTACTTAGATTTCTTCGCTTCTGTCTCTTGAACAGCTGTTCAGGCATAAAATAGATGGAAGATGGTTTCCATTGTGCAAAAGCACAGCATTAACACTCAGTTTTGAAGAGTCTAGAAATAGTCTCCATTCTTGTGGGTCAGGAGTGATTTCTAAGGCATTCATGAGGCCCTCAATATCAGAACAGAATACAAGAGTATTTTCCTTTCTGAAGAAAGGCTCCATCTGCTGGTGGCGCTTTCGATATAAAGTAATTGTGACATCTTCTTCTAGAAGATTCCATTGTTGGAGTCTTGATCCTAGCAATTCTGCCTTGTTCTTGGATAAGTCCAAATCCCGAACCAGGTTATTTAGTTCTTCCTGTGTTAGTCTGTGTGGGGTTGATTATGCACCACAGTGAAAATCTGGATCACTGCATGCTGATGGAACAGGAGAAGAACAGGTCGGCTCACGGTTGTCCTCATCAGCTGAATCACAAGAATAGTCTGCTGGAGGTTCTGGAATAGGAAGTCCCTCGCTATGTGGAACTGGTCTCAATGTAGATGGAACATTTGGGTACAATTCTCGATTCTTTTGCTTCATTATTCCACCAGAAGGAGAAGGAACCAAGCAGAAGGAACAGTCTTTCATGTGGTTGCTTGGTTCTCTCCACACCATAGGGACTGCAAATGCATTGATGGTCTTTTGCCATTGAACCACTGTGAAAGCTGTGTTGTACATGTAGCACAGCATATATGTGGGGCCTGTCTTGGTCACCACTTGGCTTGTCTTGGTCACCAACCTTGCATCCGAAGTAAAGATGATAAGCCTTCCTCACTTGAGGATTGATACTTTTCTTCTGGTTGGCAAATGTCAGTTCCCCACAAATAGAGCAGAAATTGTCCACGCTATTAATGCACTTTCGAGGCACTACTGTTCTGTATTGTGCCTAAATGGATAAGATAACAGTTCGATGGAACAGTAGCTTAAACTGTCTCGCACAAAGTCTGAAATATTCTCAATGCTCAACCTTTCCGACAGGGCTTTCTATAGTGCACTGCTGATGTCAGCTTACTTCAGCAGTTGCCTGGCAGCAGTATTGCATTGCATCAGAAAATGATGCAATCAACTCTGCATGATGTGTGCATGATGGTATTATGCAATGTGAGGCAATATTACATCTTTCTAGGCTTATTTAGGATGTTGTTGCAGTCCTATTGGATAAATTGACACGGTGAAACATATAAAATGAATTATATGAAATATCCTCAAAACGAGAGCCTTTTTAAGTCACTAACTATCTCACTGTTGGCAGTGTAACTAGAAACATAAGGCCGACCTTATGATGTTTCTGTGTACGTGGAGAAGTGGGAGATACCTCCATGGCTGCATGTAAGCCAGATTTCACAATATGAGAAAATGGTTACACTAGATTTGGAAGGAAGACTAGGATATGGGTGCCTTAAGAAAGCACAACAGGAAAAAAGGTGAACTATGAGAGCAGAAATTTAAGAATGTGTGTGTTGTATTTGGGAAACAATACAGTATAAACAATAAATAGACCATAAAACATTGAATGATAGGCTATCAACAACAAATACATTTGTTTGGGGATAAAAACCAGTCATAAATCATTCTCTAATGACAGATATATTATGTAAAACATTTTAAATTGAGTCTCTATGAGATCACATTAATTAGATACATCTCCTTGTACAAGTGGTGCTAAAAGAATTAGTGGAAAAGGGTGTTTTCCCTTCCCTTCCCTTATAATAGACAACACTCTCAGCTCTACCTATTTCTGTGACACATCTTATCTAGAGCTAGAGGGAAACTGAAAATTAAGCATGCTACCATAGGTCACTCAGCTCCTGCTTCAAAAATTCAGACCAAGAGTGCAGTTATAAACCAAGAGGAGGAAGACACAGAAAGACAAGCACGAACCAAGGAAGCAAGTGGGGCCTACGATCCTCTTATTTGCTTAGTCTAGTTTCTCCATGAGGTGAAAAGTTTATAATAGAAACTATTAAAGGCATTTTCTATTTCCACTGTGGTTTTAACCATTTCCCCTGTGTCATTAAGAAATTGCCTGGGCAGAGTTTGGGTTGGCTCTTGTTACTAGCAGGAATGCAGCGTCTGTGTCCCTCTTTCCCCTTCTTGGGGGCATTATTGTTTAGTTAATTAGAATAAAATGTTTTGTTTAACTTTTTAGGAACTTATTTTACTAAAGGCCATTATCAATTTTGTACTGAAATGGAATTTTGCTGGTGATTATTCTCTAACTTAATAATGGTTATTCCTGATATAATTCTCGGGGCTATGAATTATTTCCTGGAAATTTTAATGAGAAAAATGAACTCAACATAATTCCTTGGTAACACACCCTTCCAAGTGGAGTCATTGTCCTCGGTAACGTTTGTGTGAAAAAAAGAAAGTCTCTAATACCTGGCCTCTCGAAGTCCATTTAAATTGCTAGTTCCATTCGTGGCATCATCACAACAGTTTCTACCAGTATGACATATGTCCATGTGAAATGAGCATGTTACAAAGGAATAATAATACACCCTCTTATAGAGGACATCTCTTCACAAACCTCAATTAACAAAACCTCACGAATCTGTCAAAGATAATTATGGCTTAGGTCTTTGTTTACAGAAAGGAATTCAAACACTGAAAGAAAGAACTTTTTTGTCAAGTCAAAGGCAGAGAAGAGAGCTGGTCTATGATTAGGCATGCTTTTATTTTTGAAAGTATACCTTTTTAGCGAAAAGATTTAAAAAGTGAAATGCTATACTAAAGTCTAATTTTTCACTCTATACTATTTACAGTGAAATGTATTATTTCCTAAAGCAATTTAACATATGATTATACCTTTCCCCTTTTTTTAGGAAAAAAAATAGATTCCCACTTTAAGTTTAAATGTGTGTTGTTTACTAAGTTTCATATTTGTTTAATGATTTTTTTAAATCAGTCAACATCATACTTCAATGACAATCAGGGCATATTTTAAAATGTGAGAAATTAAAATTTATCAAAACACGTGCTTATATCTTCCAGTATAATGTAAGACTTTGAATAAGTTTCAATATTACATGAAACATAATAGGGAAAAAAGAGTAAGATGGTTTCCTCTTGACTTGGGAAAAGATACTGTGGAGGTAAAGTAAACCCTTCCTACCCCATCTATAGAATCTAAAACCTGGGATCTGTGAGAGTGTATGTTACCTTACATGGCAAAAGGGACTTTGCAGGTATGACTAAGTTAAGGTTTTGATATGGAGAGTTTACCTCGAGTTATCCAGGTAGGTCCAAAATAATCACAGGGAGCATTGAAAGTAGAAGAGTGAGGGAACAGAGAGGTCTGAATGATGTGATGTGAGGACTGGATCTGTCAGTGCTGGCATTGAGAATGGAGGAAGGGAACCATGAGCCAGAGTGTGTGGGTGACCTTAAAAAGCTGGCAAGAGTAAGAAAATGGAATCTTTCTTAGGGCCTCTAGAAAGAAATGCAGCCCTGCTGACATCTTGATTTGAGTTCAGGGAAACCCTTGTTGGACTTCTGATCTATTAAACACTAAGACAATAAATGTTGTTAAGGCACAGAGTTTATGGTAATTTGTTAAAGAAGCAAAAGAAGACTAATCCAGGTGCCATGTTCCAATAGAACTGGACTAGGAAAAGTAGGCTATGACAGTCCTCTCCCCCTTGAGGAAGCAAGGCACTATGATGGTAGAAGAGACGTTTGTCTGATCCCTTCCCTGTCCAAATGGAGAAGTTAGTTTAGATATGGGGAGAGAAAGGGGACTTACCTTGGGCCTCCTAGCTCAAGGCAGTGATTTAGAACCTCAGTTCACTAAATTACAGTACATCAGTATTAGTCAAGTGTGCCCCCTGGGGTCTTTCATCAGTGTAGGGTTTTGATTATATTAATAGTTTTAAAATATTTTGCAAAGTTTTTTTGAAGAATTAACAGTTGTTAGAAAGTGTACATTTTAAAATTATGCACACTAGTAAAAACTTAGTTGATAAACGCAATTGCTTACCAACGTGATTTATCCCTTTCATTCTCCTCCATATCATTCTCTTCTCCTAAAATATTCTTTCTGCTTCCCTCTTCAGATATCTTAATTCTTCCTACTTCAAGGTCCAGTGCAAGTTTGAGTGTCTTTCTGGCCCTTCTCAGGCCAGACAGTCCTCAGTGGTCTTTACTTCCACTTTGAAGACCAAAAGCAATCAGTCTCTATCATTCATTTAACATTTAGCTTTTATTACTTGGGTCATTTACTTCTTTAGATTTTGAACTCTTGGCTTTTAAATGATTTAGGACAAACCAGGTCCCCGACATATTTATATTGTATTTAGCATGCAGAGTTTTCTGATTTAAAACAGGTTCTCAAATATTTTCAAAGTGGCTGAAACAGTTTTTAAAATCCAAGATGCACATTCAGAATGACAACTCCTCGTGCCAGCAGTGATAAGTGCTAGCATTTTTTCCCCCTAAATTTAACTGCTCCATGTCAGGGCAACCATACATTTAGATTTGCCCAGGAGAATCCTGGTTTCCGACTGTTTTTCCAGCTATTAAAAATGTCCACTTTCACTTTCAAAAATATCTTGGCTTAGGTTATTCTACCCATAGGACATTTTAGATTGTGGTAAAGGCAGAAACCAGAAAGAATTCCTGCTCATATTCCAGTCAGCCATCCAGCTAAAAAAGCAATTCTCTCCTTTACAGAGTGACCCTGCTCTCCCACTCCATCCCTGCACAGTCAACATCCTTTGAATTTCTCAGGGGATGTTCAAACATTTTGGTGATATATATCTTCAGATAAAAAACTCAAGTGGAATACAAGTTAAAGTTCTTTAGAAGAAAAAAAAAATCATAGATACTCAATACAATTGTGACTCTATCCAGCTGTTTAAGACCAAAAGGGAGAGTACTCCAAAGGGAAAAGCGAATTCAATGAGTTTGCATAGGAATAGAAGTAATAAAGACACAGTGTGTGAGTTCATTTATGCTATAATTGTTTTTGTTATATTCTGAATAAAATAATAAGGAACATTCATAGCATTTCAATTTTTTGAACAATAAATACATATTACTTTCGTGACTGTTTAGAATTAGAAATGTGATGCCTTCCAATCCTCTTAGAGCCTAATGTACATTAAATTGACTAACCACTGCATAAATGTTTTAAAACCTACATTCATTTTCACAGTTGACTGGTTGAAATGATCAGTTTCATAAATGAATGTCAGTGGTATCTAAACAGTAATAACTTTTTACTGCAAAGTAAGATTTTGCCCTATAAGTAAAGAGTAAATTTATTAAATGTAATCTTATGTTTCATTACTGGCAGCTTGTCATAAAAAAGGAATTAAGGTTGCAAATTTTCATAAAGTGGATCAGCATTTTCACTCATTTGTAGTGAAACCTACTCAATCTAATCTCTGTTGAGGATAGTTTTAATTACATTACATCATTCAAATCAGGGTTGAGAGTTCATGTTCCAAACTGTTCCCTCCCTAAACTCTTCAACTTTAAAGGAATCTGGGGAGATGTTAAGTTCAACTAATGTAACCTACAAAATGAAAACTATCAAATGCATATCTTGGGCACAGGATCACTCAAGTGTTTAGAAAGGATTTTATGAGACAATTTAGATTACCTCTAAGTCACTAATTCAAATATGGCCCAGCTTGGTAGTAAATAAAAAGGATTAAATTTTGTTGCTATTTCAAAGATTTATATCATTAGTAGTTAATGCTCATGTATCAATTACATTGAAGTTCTTGATAATCCTGTATTTACTAAGAACTAACTGAACTCATATGGCAAGGAATATAACACTTATAGAAAGACAAAAGCATAGGGATGAATTATAATAAAGTTAATATTCAAGACTGAGTAAATTATTCATGAACTATTTCTCAATCTTCATCTTGCTACTTTTCATATGAAAAGCATGACATAATTTTGCATTTGTCTACAGAGAAGCAATTACAATTTGATATTTGGTTGTTTCTAGTTGTTTTATGTCAAGAAGAAAGACCCATTTATCATCAAGTGTCTCCCTCATTCAACCGTGTATTCAGATGGCAAACCCCACTAGAGACAGAACATTCTATCAAGTACAAGGGGTAACCAGACGTTGGCATTATCAAATGGGTTCTCCTTTTGAGATAAAGCCTTTACTCTAAATGTCAGCATTCTCTAAGTTTAGTTTCTGAGATAATTAAGAAATTGACATTTTTTTATTAGGCAAACTGGTTTTATATAATCTCTCCATGTAATTGATAAAAAACAGCATAAGACCCTTAAAATAGATAAAAGCAACTGTTTACTGACATGATTAACTTCATCATCCCAATATATTCTGGGTGTGTTTTTACTCTGGAAATAGGAAACTAAAAAAAACTTTATTATTCAACCCCAAGAACCTGATATTATATATTTCATTGCAAATTTTCTCCACCAATTTTTAAATATCCTTAAACTTGCTCAGTATGTTTTAAATTCATACTATACTCTTATAATTCCATCGTCTTCTACTTTTTCATTATCATATGCTTCTAAGTAGTACTAGTTTTTACTTTTTCAATTATTTTAATAAGATTAGAATTTTTCCAAATTTTTCTTCTTACAATTCCAACATTCTCATGTCTTTTGCCTATCAATTTTGCCTAGCCATATATTCCAGACAGTGAGGTAACTAAAGTATTTTCTCTTAGTGCTTCAAAGCTATTGTCATTTTTTCTGGTATAATATGTCTTTAGTCCATGGTCATTTTCTTATAGGAAAGTCATTTTCTAAAGATTTTATCTTTACTTCTTAATAGGGTTTCTTTGGTAGTTTTCAGATTTTACAAAATGTCTCCAGAAAGGAATTTGTTCTCATTTATTCTGCTTGACACACTATGTGATTTTTCAGTGACTTTCTCTAATACTTGAACATCTTCTTCAATTAGCAAGGATTCGCTCTCAAGTCTCTGGTTTATTGTTTTCACTAACTATGTTTTTAGTCCATGTTATAGTCTTATGACACTCTGTTGTTGTTTTCTAACTCTCTCAGATATCATTTTTAAAAGGTGTTCTTACTTCCCTTTTAAGTTTTTACATGATTGAAATGGTGTATATGTAAAATCTCATTATTTGGTTCTCTTCTTTCCATCCTTATAGTTTCTTCAGTTTTTACTAATGTTAACCTGTATGTGCATGCATGTGCCTATGTTTGTGTGTGTGTGTATGCGTGTATAAAATCCTATAAGAAAATTCTTCTATTTATCTGGTCTGAATACTACGGGTTTTATGTTCCACTCATCAGATCAACAGAGGAAAAGCCTCATTTCTTTTCACAAAACAGTCTTTCAAATACATGAAGGTAGCTGTTATAAATAATTGTATCACTATCAGTCAATTTATTTGCATGTTCTTTTAGGCCTCAAAATGAAAATGTGTATGTTATAGTGCAGCAAAAAGAGAATTTGAAACCTGTGAACAAGCCACTAAACGTGCTTGATTGCCTCACCTATGAGTGGGTGAGGCAAAGTTAATATGAGAATTGTAAACTCTTGTTACACAATGTCACCTCTTCAAGAAAGTTTGGCTTAAGCTAGTGTCTTCCCCAAACTGATATACTGAAATTCTCTTCACTAACATGATAGTATTAGAATGGGTCCTTTGAGAGGTGATTAGGCCCTGCCCTCATGATTGAGATTAATACCTTTAATGATTAATAAGAGAACTATAGAACCCCTAGCCTCTTCCACTGTGTGAAGACACAGCAAGAAGTGAATGAACTGAAAAAAGACCTTCACCCAACCATGCTAGCACCTGTCTTTCAGACCTCCAGCCTCCAGAACTGTGAGAACTAAATTTTTGTGGCTTAAAAGCCATTCTTTCTGTGATATTTCATTACAGCAGCCCAAAGTTACTTCCTACATAGCTGTTTCCTTTGTCTGTGCCTCCCTAACAATGGGTATATAACACCTTATTAGAGTGTTTATAAAATTGTATCTTAATAAATAGACCACGGTCTCCCCAGTGGAATGGGTGGTGTCATTCATCTTTGGATCCTGTGAGCCTAGCAAGTATCTTGAAAGTACCCATTAAAGATAGTGAAAGAAAATTTACATAAAATCATTTTGTAAGTGGAATAGTACTACAACTGTCATTTTATAGTTCAAAAACTTTCACAGTTCTTTTTTCTGACTTCCTTAGTCCCTTCAGGTAACGGAAAAAATAAGGCTCTCATTTGATAAGAAAGTTCTAGACCTATTAATTCCTTAATTCTTTCTGAATTGATATATAACACAGACTAATTGGTATACAACACAGACCAATTTGAAGCTTCATCTTCTACTAATTCCTTCCAAAGTCTACAATTGTGCACCTATTTCCCCATCCTCAAAATCTTTCCTCAAGCCTTCTTCATCCTCCAGGGATGATCCTATTTCTTTTCTATCAGATTTTTCCCTATGACATATCTGATGTAATATATTAATTACCTGATAGAACAGAGAAACTGGTATTCAAATCCACAATCTTGTGATTCATCAGTAATTGTTAGAAGTAAAATATGTACCAGGTTCTGTGCTAATCTCTTTATGTCACTCTCACCACTCCTGTTCAACATGGTACTAGAAAATCTAGTCAAAGTTCTTTAGGAAAAGAAATAAAAGGCATCCAAAGAAAAAAGAAGTAAAATTGGTTTTGTTTGCAGATGATATAATCTTACGTATAGAAAATCCTAAAGATTCCACCCCCCAAAAAAAGAAAACTGATAGAACTAATCAACAAATATAGCAAAGTTGCAGGATACAAAAGCAACATACTCTTCTACACTGCTGGTGAGAATGTGAACTGGTCCAACCACTATGGAAGGCTGTATGGCGATTCCTCAGACTGCTAAACATGGAGCTTCCATACGACCCAGCAATCCCACTTTTGGGAATTTACCCAAAGGATACAAAAACACTAATCCAAAAGGATACATGCACCCGTATGTTCATTGCAGCACTGTTCACAATAG
>PVIJ01006941.1:25472-87215 GCA_004024925.1 Scalopus aquaticus | reverse complement strand
TCTCCACATCCTTTCCAGCATTTGTTGTTGCCTGTATTTTTAATGTGTGCCATCCTCTCAGGTGTGAGGTGGTATCTCATAGTGGTTTTGATTTGCATTTCCTTGATTATAAGTGATGTTGAGCATTTTTTCATGTGTCTGTTGGCCATTTGCTTTTCTTCTTTGGAGAAGTGCCTTTTGAGCTCTTCTGCCCATTTTTGACTGGGTTGTTGGCTTTGTTTTTGTTGAGTTGTGTGAGTTCCTTGTAAATTTTTGTTATCAGTCCTTTATCAGATGTATTGTGTGTAAAAATCTTTTCCCAGTTGGTAGGGTGTCTGTTAGTTTTGGTTAATGTCTCTTTTGCTGTACAGAAGCTTAAAAAAAGACATTTTAAAGAAGACTCCCAAGTATTTCTTGTGCCCTTTGACATTTGGAGAGCAGGATTATATAAACCATTTTGTTCTTTCTCATGCACTTTCCATTATAATACAGTGGTACCAGTTGTTAAACAGTAAAATTGTTTCTTCAATTGTGTTATTGTAGCACTCAGTCTTTCTCCGGAAGAAGTATCATCAACAAGGACAGGTCTTCCTAAGGTACTAACTAATTCAAACCTTGCATAAATTCCATTAGTTTCTTATGGTCTTGCAAATGAAATTTCTGATAATGTCCTTCTCTTGGTATGTTTGATTTGATTAACTTTGGATTCAGTTAGTCTCAGCAGTCAGGATAGGAGTTTAGTGTTAGCCAGATCAAAGAATGTGGGATTACCAACCTTATAAGAGACAATTCTTATTTTAATCATTCACTTTAACTATTAATTTCACATTCACTTAAAAAGAATTTGGTTTAATTAAAAACAGAACCAAATTTTGCAAATTTGATCTTGGACTATGGACTTATTTTAAGACATATTGTTAGTGGTGAATATTGAGAATCCTCCCGTGGAAGAAGTTTAAGAGCCTATAATTTATTTTTTTAATAATGGGATAAAATGTTAGTTTCTTTGTTCAGTACAGAATTCTAACTTACAGTAAACATTCTGATGGAAAGATTTTGGTGAAAGGGTGGGGGACTGACACTGCGTCACTAGGACTTCTGCTAACATTTTTCCCATTAGAACACAATGGTCCCAAACAAAGATGAAATGATATGGGTGAACCACAGCACCCTCCATTTAACATTTACACGAAGAGGAAAACACAATGTGCTCTTGCAAAAGTTTTCTCCCCACTCCATTTGACCCTTCTATACACATTGTGAAAGAAACATATATATTTTATATAAATTATACATAACACTAAACTCACCCAAACCTCACTCCTTTACCACTTTGAGTTCATATTTCAAGGTTTTAAGTTTTTTAATTACAACCACTTTATTCCTCTTTATTCCTCTTTGGTAACAGGTGACTATGCATTTCTTGGCTCCTCTTTTCTCTATTACTTTTGCAGTGGTGTGTTGATCCATTCTTGTTTCTATTACAAAAGCTAACAAAAAGTTGGAAGCCCTTGGCAAGATTTAAAAATTATTGGATGACAACAAGTAAAAGAGACATATTGCTTTCAACTTTCTTTCAATGGGCTATCCTGTTACCTTTCTCCTCTACAAACAATCCCCAAGAAAATGAAATTTATAATAATTTGAAATAATGAGACTTACTAACAACTTTATGACTTAAGGGGTAAAACCACATCACTCACATCATTTGTTAAGCAACTATAGTATTTAAATGAATTCATTATTACCCGTCAATTATTTCAGTCATCCTCAAAGATTTGAGTTCAATGCATTATTTCCTGACAGACACATAGTAAAAATCTGCTTCCATTAGGATAACCATTCCATCCTAACCTCCTTTGCTCTTTTTCTTCTTCATTTTCTTAAGACATTCCCTAAAGTAACTCTTTGCTGCAACCAGGGTGGTCTTTTCATGGTTCTGCTCAAATGCCTGTTACCGAACCTCACCCCTATGTATATACAGAATTGCCCTCAATTCTTCTTCCATGTCTGAAGTCCTGCAAATCTGATAGAGAAGTAAGGCTTCTCCTCCAGCCTCATCTCACAGTCTCTCTCTCATCCTAAAAGTTTTATTTCTGACACAATCTAATTGCCTCATTATTTTGTAATACTGTCATAACAAATGTTGAAGTTTCCACAAATAGGACCTGTACATGTGGTATCTCCCTATTTCATTATAATTGACTGTTGAAGCCAGAAACTGTATCCTTTACTTCTCTTGAACCTTACAATGTTTTCTCATATAAGTCTACCAGAAATAGTTCCAGAAGGAATGCATGAATAAGTGGAAAATAGCAGGTTCAGATTTGAGAATCACATTTGTGGTTTTCCCCACTTAATATAGGCAGATTAATCTATCCCCTTATGCCTTAATCCACATAATTTAAAATGAGAGACATCATTTTGAACATAATGAACTATGTTAACATAGTAAATGCAGCCAGAGTTGTGTCTATAACATTGCACTATGTTGACCAAGGGCATAAAGACAAAGCACAATCTGGTAAAAATGGATCTATCAGAAAATTCAGTTCTGATACTTAGTTCTTTGCTGGTCTGCCTTAATTCAAGATTATATTTATCCAACTCCAAGGCCTAAAACTAATAGGAAAACTTCATTAATTTGATATAAACTCACTCCAGCAAACCTGCAGGATATCATACTTAGTGATGGTATACTAAAAGGAGAGTCACTGCTCTAGTCAATTTTGTGCTTAACTAATATACTACTCTTCTTTGGGAACACAAGTTGAGTCAACATGGATATGCTTAAAGTCTTGGTCAAGGGGGAATTATATCCATTCTCCTAGTGAAGAGGAAAGGAGAAGACCTGACCTAAATAAGAAGACTCCCAAATTCTAAGTGGAATTGTCTTAGGAGGTACCTGCAGAGGGAGCTTAAATACTTTTAGAAGTGCATGGTTCTGAAGTTCTCTTCCACCGGTAAAACATTTACTATGAGTAAGCTCTGAAAATGAGATAATGTTTCTAGAATAATACTTCTAAAAATATTGACCCTACAAATGAGTATTTCAATAAATAAAAAGTTACTTCTGTCAAAGTAACTTTGGAGTAACTGAGGAGGTATAAAAAACAGTAAGAAAATAAAATGAGGAAAAAGATCTAAGGAAAATAACACTTTAATACATAGTATCTTATTTTTTAAATCTTGGCTCTAAAACCTAAATTATTGTTAGTCATAGCAGAACAGTTTAAAAGACATCTTTATACTACAGTTTCTTTATACCAGTCTCCTTATACTTTGAGTGGTAGAATGAACGTGAGGCTGATCTGGTATAAGGTGACCATGTGGTATTTAGTTAGGTGAGAAACAAAAAAAAATTTTTACCAGTTCATTGGAATTCCCAACTGGTCTGCAACAGAGAGGAGTGCTGGGTTCTTGCAGCTCTTCCACCTTTTGTTTTATTTTAGCACTATCATATTGCACTTTAATTATATGAGAATATGTCTAAGACTTATCCCCTCCTCTCCTGCACAGTGTTCCCTGTCTTCCTTATCTTTGTACTTGAAACTCAGTGGATATTCGTGAAATGAATGAATATGAATAAGATGAATGATAAAATTAATATGTAGAAGTTTTTGCTAATAGGCCCCAACCAGACTGAACTACCCTTGAGAAACTGAGGGGTTAACATAAGTGGTTTAGTCAAAGTTCTTTTTGTCATATCAGAAATCTACTCAAAGTGCATAATGGCATATTAGAAAGAGACTTTTTCAGTTTTGGCTTCTTCTGAGGTCACAAAGACTGATGTCTTTAAGTACGTCCTAAAGAGGGCACCTTGCAGTAGTTTAGCCCACCTCTAGTCTCTAGAAATGGTGAGGATGGAATGTTGAGGATTTAAGGGAATTTCTTAGGAGCAAGGTATTGGAGTAATCCTCCCCTAAAGACCGGTGAGGAAGAAGTTGGAAAGCTGGAACCAAGAAACACAGACTTGCTAACTCCTCATTCAAAGACAGATGTCCCTGAATATGGGGAGTTTGACAAATGGTAAGAAAGACCCATTATTATTATATGAGATTGCATGTCATTCTCAATAACATCATGTACCATTTTTTCTTTCCTACAAAAATAAAAAAAGGGCACATCAGTAGTATTTTCATGTCTTTGGTCAAACTCTTTCAAAAGATTACCGGCCAGTTCCATTTTGTGACTTACTTCTCATGTCCTTCACGCAGTTTCCTGCTGAGATTTTTCTTTCACATGCCATTCTATTAGAAATTGTTTTCTTGATTGTTCTTTTGTAGTATTTTTTGGCTAGCAGGACTTTTAATTTTTTACCCAATAAAATATATTAATGTACTCCATAATCTCTTCTTTTTTTGTTTGTTTGTTTTTAAAGATTTATTTATTTTTGCATAGAAGCTGGGGTGCAGGCCAGAGGTGCAGGGTGGTGAGAGGGTTCACTAGAGACAGAGTGGGAAGCAGAACAGGCAGATCGACCAAAGTACACTGCTGAGGGGAGCAGTGGGCTAGGCAGGAAAGGTCTGCAGTGCCATGTGGGATTCTCCCCAGCTGGGCATGGAACTCGAGCCAGAGCAGCCGACAGCTCCACAGTGCTATGCTTAACCCATTGTGCCACCAGAGAGGCCCCATAATCTCTTCTTATGTAGCCTTCTCTACTATCTACCCCTATATTTTCTTCTCATTTATTTATGGATCTGTTTTATTTTTCACATTTAGCTTCTCAATCCATCAACAGTTTATTTTTTGGTGGGGTGGTTTGATTATGTAATAACAGGATCCTTTAAAGCACTGGAGTTGAATTATATTTTGCTGTTATTTGTGTTCAGCATATTACCTAGGATTACCTTTTTTTTTAAGATTATGGATCTTCTTTCTGGTAAAGGTAGTCTCAAAACCTTTAATCAACTATTCTATAGAATACTTTCTTTAAAGGCCTCCTGAAAGAGAGCTTCATCTGACCCTAGTGTCAAGAAGACTTGAAATCTTCACAGAAATTATTCTTTTTTATCTGTGGTAAATAAAAAGTATGATGAATAAGATGTCCTTGCTTAAGATGGCTATTAAAATCTGAATAATAGTTCACTTATATATACACCACAATTTATCTGTCCATCTTTTGACAGATATTTATATTGTCTGTAATTACATTGTTTCCATATCTTGACTTTTGTGAATAATGCAATAATGAGCAAACTACCCTTGAGAAACTGAGGAGTTAATATAAGTGATATAGTCAAAACTTTTTTGGTTATAATAAATCCACTCAAACTGTATACAGATATCTCAGCACACATATCTCTTTGAGATAATGATTTTATATCCTTTGGGTATATCCACAGAAGAGGGATTGCTGGTAGTTCTATTTTTAATTAGAAAGGATAGTTCTATTTTTAATTTTTTGATGAACTGATGTACTGTTTTCCATAACAGCTGTATGCCAGTTTACATACCCAACAGCGGTGTACAAGATATCTTTTTTTTTTCCACATCCTTGCTAACATTTGTCTTTTTTAAAAAAGCTATCCTAACAAGTATGAAGTGATATCTCATGGTTTTGACGTACATTTCCTAATGTTCGGTGTTGTTGAGCACCTCTTCATATACCTAGTGACCATTTGTATATCTTCTTTGCAAAAATATCTATCCATATCCCTTGCCCATTTTTTAATTAACTTGCTTGTTTTATTTTGCTATTATGTTGTATGAGTTTCTTACATATTTGGAAATTAGTCCCTTGTAAATAATGACCACAAAGTCATAGGCTGCCTTTTCATTCTGTTGATTGCTTCCTTTGCTATGCAGAAGTTTTTTAGTTTGATATAGTCCTACTTGTTTATTTTTATGATTGTTGCTGAGTTTTTGTTGTTATGTACAAAACAAAATCCCAAGGTCAGTGTTAAGGAGCTTTTTTCTCTTTTTCCTCCAGGATATTTACAGTTTCAGATGTTACATTTAAGTCTTTCATTTTCAGTTGACTTTCATATGTGGTGTAAAAACAAAGCCCCAATTTCATCCTTTTGTATGTGGATAGTCACAAGTGGTATAGAAAACCATCATTTATTGAAGAGAATATCTTTTCCCAATTGTGTTTTCTTGGTGTGCTTGTCAAAAAATGTATGATTGGATTTATTTCTAGACTGTCTGTTCTGTTACATAGGCCCATATATCTCTTTTTTGTGCCAGAATCATACTGTTTTGATTACTATAAGCTTTGTAATGTAATTTGAAATCATGAAGTGTAATGCTTCCAACTTTGTTCTTCAAGAATGCTTTGGCTATTTGAGATCTTTTATGGGTCTAAAAGAATTTTAGAATTATTTTTCTATTTCTGTAAAAAATTTCATTTGAATTTTTATAGGAATTATCGAATCTGTATATTGCTTTGTTTAGTATGGACATTTTAGCAGTAATCTTCCAATCCATGAATATGAGATAACTTTCCATATATTGCGTGTTCTGTGTCTTTCACTGATGTTTTACAGTGTCTGGTATGCAGATCTTTTATGCCCTTGATGAAATTTATTCCTAAATATTTTGTTCTTTTTTATACTGGTCATATATGGGATTGTTTCCTTGACTTTCTTTTCTAATATAGCTAATTTAGAAAATAAAACAGAACCATAACTAAAAAAGAAGGAAATAAAGGGCTAGAAGGTGGAGAAGAGGAGATTGTGGAGTATATAAATGTATTTTATTGTGTAAAAAAAAATTAAAACTACTGCTAGCCAAAAAGTTGCTGTAAAGAAATGCGACTGATTTTGCATACTGACTCTGCCACATTTCTAAATTTGTTAGTAGTCTTAAAGTTTTGTTTAAGGATTCTTTAGGGTTTTCTACAAATAAAATAATTTATATGATTCTGCAAGCAGAAATGATTTTATATCTTTTCAAGTTTAATACCTTTTATTTCTTTTGTGTATTTGCTTTCTGTTACTAGTACTTACAGTACTATGTTGAATTGCAGTGGCAACAATGGGCATCCTTACCTTGTACTGGATTAATATTAGAGGAAAAGTTTTCATTGTTTCCTATTGACTATGATGTTAGCTGTGGGTTTTTCATAAACAGGCTTTATTTATTTATTGTGCTGAGGAAATGTCTTTCTATGCCTACTTTGATTTGCATATGTAAAAGTAGTCTTGCATCCCAAGGATAAATCACACTTGGTCACTTGGTTATGTTATGTAATCTTTTCAATATGTTGTCCAAGTCAGCTTGCTAGTGTGTTGTTGAGGAATTTCTTTTTTTAATCTATGTTCATCGCGATAGTGGCTTATAGTTTTCTTCTGGTATCTTTGTCTAGATTTGGTATTAGAGTGATGTTGGCCTCATGAGATGAGTATATAAGTATTCTTCTTTCGGAATTTTATTTTTTTTTAATTTTTTTTATTGTTATTTATATCTTTTACATTTTGTATTCCCCTTGGATAACCCACCACCAATTCACCTGTGATCCATCTCCATGGGCCCTTGTGTTCTTTTCTACTCCATTTTGTGCCCTTACCCTCCCCTCCCCCCACCCCCGCTGAATGTCTCTCTCCTATTTGGTGTCCTTATAGTCCTGTTATAAGTGAAACCATTCGATATTTTTCTCTTTCTTTCTGGCTTATTTCACTGAGTATGATCCCTTCTAATTCCATCCATGTCCCTGCAAATTGCATGTGTTTATCTTCTTTCTATGCTGAATAGTATTCCATTGTGTATATGTACCACATCTTCTGGATCCAATCATCTATTTTTGGACATCTGGGTTGCTTCCATACCTTTGCTATTGTGAACAGTGTCGCAATGAACATACGGGTGCATGTATCTTTTTGGATTAGTGTTTTTGTGTCCTTTGGGTAGATTCCCAAAAGTGGTATTGCTGGGTCGTTTGGAAATTCCATTTTTAGCAGTTTGAGGAACTGCGATACAGCTTTCCATAGTGGTTGGACCAGTTCACATTCCCACCAGCAGTGTAGAAGAGTTCCTTTTTCTCCACATGCTTTCCAGCATTTGTTGTGGCCTATATTTTTAATGTGTGCTAGCCTCACAGGTGTGAGGTGGTATCTCGTTGTAGTTTTGATTTGCATTTCCTTGATTATAAATGATGTTGAACATTTTTTCATGTGTCTGTTGGCCATTTGCTTTTCTTTTTTGGAGAAGTGCCTTTTTAGCTCTTCTGCCCATTTTTTGACTAGATTATTGGCTTTGTTTTTGTTGAGTTGTGTGAGTTCCTTGAAAATTTTTGTTATCAGACCTTTATCGATTGTATTATGTGCGAAGATCTTTTCCCAGTTGGTGGGGTGTCTGTTAGTGTTGGTTAATGTCTCTTTTGCTGTACAGAAGCTTTTTATTTTGATGTAATCCCACCTGTTTATCTTGTCCTTCACTTCCTTCGCTTTGGGGAATGTGTCTTTCAAGATTTTGCTGAGATGTATGTCGTGTAGAGTTTTGCCTATATTTTCTTCTATACATTTTATGGTTTCAGGTCTTACGTCCAGGTCTTTTATCCATTTGAGTTGGCTTTTGTGCAGGGTGTGAGGTAGTAGTCGAGCTTCATTTTTTTGCATGTGGCTGTCCAGTTTTCCCAGCACCATTTATTGAATAGACTGTTCTTGTTCCACTGCATTTTCTTTGCTCCTTTGTCAAAGATTAGTTGTTCAAAGATATGCGGCTTTAATTCTAGGTATTTTATTAGGTTCCATTGGTCTTTGTGTCTGTTTTTGTTCCAATTATTATGTTCTGTTTTAATTATTACAGCTTTGTAGTATAGTTTGAAATCAGGGAGTGAAATTCCTCCATTTTCTTTCTTTTTAGTCAGGAGGCTTTAGCTTTGCGAGGTTTTTAGTGGTTCCATATGAATTTCATCATTAGTCAGTCTATTTCTTTGAAGAATATCATTGAGATTTTTATTGGAATAGCATTGAATCTGTAAATTGCTTTTGGTAGGATTGCCATTTTGATAATGTTAATCCTTCCAATCCATGAGCAAGGGATGCCTTTCCATTTTCTTGTGTCTTCTTCTGTTTCTTTCAACAGTGTTTTATAGTTTTCTTTGTATAAGTCTTTTATGTCTTTTGTTAGATTTATTCCCAGATATTTGATTTTTTTGGTTTCGATTTTGAAGGGGATGGATCTCTTAATTTCTTCTTCTTCAGATTGGGTGTTTGCATATAGGAAGGCTACTGATTTTTGTGCATTGATTTTGTATCCTGCTACTTTACTGAACTGGTCTATGAGTTTGAGTAGTTTTTCTATGGAGTTTTTAGGGTTTTGTACATACATTATCATATCGTCTGCAAATAGAGACAGTTTAATCTCTTCCTTTCCTATTTGGATCCCTTGAATGTCTTTCTCTTGTCTAATTGCTCTGGCTAGGACTTCCATTATTATATTGAAAAGCAATGGTGAGAGTGGACATCCTTGCCTTGTTCTTGATCTTATGGGAAAGGCCTTCAGCTTCTCACCATTGAGGATAATATTGGCTGTGGGTTTCTCGTATATAGCTTTTATTATGTTGAGGTATGTTCCCTCCATCCCAAGGATTTCAAGGGCTTTTATCATAAATGGGTGTTGCACTTTGTCAAATGCTTTCTCAGCATCTATTGATATGATCATATGGTGTTTATTTTTCCTTTTGTTGATGTGTTGGATTACATTGATTGATTTTCGGATGTTGAACCATCCTTGTGTCCCTGGAATAAATCTCACTTGGTCGTGGTGTATTATCTTTTGGATGCATTGGTGGATCCTGTTGGCCAAGATCTTGTTAAATATTTTTGCATCAGTATTCATTAGGGAGATTGGTCTGTAGTTTTCTTTTTTTGTGTTGTCTTTGTCTGGTTTTGGTATTAGAGTAATGTTTGCTTCGTAGAGTGTGTTTGGTAGTACTCCTTCCTTCTCGATTTTTTGAAAGAGTTCGTGTGATATAGAGACTATTTCGTTTTTGAATGTTTGATGGAATTCGTTTGTGAAACCATCTGATCCTGGGCTTTTGTTTTTGGGGAGGTTTTTAATTACTGTTTCAATTTCACTGCTTGTGATTGGTCTGTTTAGGTGTTCTATATCTTCTTTGTCTAGTTTTGGGTGATTGTATAGTTCTAGGAATTTGTCCATTTCCTCTAGGTTGTAGTACTTGTTTCCGTATAGCTGTTCATAGTAATCTCTGCTTATTCTTTTGATTTTTGCTGTGTCCGTTGTGATTTCTCCTCTTTCATTTATAACCCTATTTATTTGTGTTTTCTCTCGTTTTTTTCTTTGTAAGCCTGGCTATTGGTTTGTCTATTTTGTTTGCTTTTTCAAAGAACAAGCTTTTGGTTTCATTGATCTTCTGGATTGTTTTTTTTATTTCCATTTAGTTTATTTCTGCTTTGATTTTTATTATTTCCTTTCTTAAACTGGCTTTTGGGTTTGTTTGTTGTTCATTTTCTAGTTCTTTGAAATGTGAGATTAGTTTGTTTCTTTGAGTTGTTTCTTGTTTCTTGATGTCGGCTTGTAATGCTATATATTTTCCTCTTATTACTGCTTTCACTGTGTCCCAGACATTCTGGAAAGTTGTGTCCTCATTGTCATTCAGTTCTAGATATTTTTTAATTTCTTCTTTGATCTCTTCATTGATCCACTGGTCTTCCAGTAATGTGGGCTTCAGTCTCCATGAGGTAATAGGGTTTCTTTTTTTTCTTTTCATGGTTTATTTCTAGTTTGGCTCCTTTATGATCAGAGAAGAAGGTCGGTATGATTTTGATCTAAGTGTATCTGTTGAGGTTTGTTTTGTGCCCTAATATGTGATCAATCCTGGAGTATGTTCCGTGTGCACTTGAGAAAAAAGTGTATTCAGTTTTTCAGAGGTGTAGTGCCCTATAGATATCTATTAAACCCATGTGGTCTAAGTCCTTATTTAGAGCTTTAGTGTCTTTGCTTATTTTTTGTCTTGTTGACCTGTCCAATGGTGAGAGTAGAGTATTGAAGTCTCCTACTATATATGCATTTTCTTTAATGTCTGTTTTCAGATATAATAATTGTCTGATATATTTTGGTGCTCCTTTATTTGGGGAGTATATTTTGATGAGTGTTATATCTTCCTGTTTTACTGTTCCCTTTATCATGATGTAATGACCAGCTGTGTCTCTTTTTACCTTCTTAAGTTTGAAGTCTATTTTATCTGATATAAGTATATCTGTTCCTGCCTTCTTTTTTGGTCTGTTTGCTTATAGGATTGTTTTCCAGCCTTTTACTTTCAATCTATTCTTATCTTTTGCAGCTAGATATGTTTCCTGTAGGCAGCAGAAGGTTGGTTTCTGTTTTATGATCCAGCCTGCTACTCTGTCTTTTTATTGGTGCATTTAGTCCACTTACATTTAGGGTTAAGATTGATATATTGGTATCCGTATTTGCCAGTTTGTTTGCCTTTTTGTGGTTTTAGTCCTTACATTGTTCTGCTTTTCCTAGTCACTCCTCTGTTGGTTTTGGCTTCAGTGCTTCTTGTAGTATTTTTTGGAATGGGTGTTTGGTAGTAATGAATTTCTGAAGTTTCTGTTTGTCAGAGAAAGTCCTTATTCTATCTTCATAGAGGAAGGAGAGCTTTTCAGGGTAAAGTATTCTTGGTTGACATTTGTTCGCTTGGAATTTGTTCAATATGTCACTCCATGCTCTTCTTGCCTGTAGTGTTTCTTCAGAGAAGTCTGATGTCAACCTGATTGGCTTTCCTTTGTAGGTTATTTCTTTGTCCTCATCATTTTCAATATATTTTCCTTGTCTTGAATTCTCGATGCTTTACTATTATATGTCTTGCTGGTTTTTTTGTTTCATTCTAATGATTTGGAGATCTTCTGGCTTCCTGTATATCAATTTTTGTTTCCTTTTATGTTTGGGAAGTTCTTTTCAATTATTTCCTTGAAAAGTTTCTCTGTTTCTGTCTTTCTCCTCTCTTTCTGGGATTCCTATGACTCTGATTTTTCCTTTTTTCATGGTGTCAGATAGTTCTCGAAGCATTTCCTCATTCTTTTTCCTTCGTTTTTCTCATTCCTTTTCTGTGTTGGTTCTTTCAGTATCTTTATCTTCCAGAGTGTTTGTTCTTCCCTCCATGTCTTTTGTTAGACTTTTGTGGCTCTCTACTAAAGTTTGTAAATCCTCCGTTTTCTTCAATTTCTTCTTTATGGATTCATTCTCATTCTTCAGTTCTTCATTCATATTCCTCAATTCTTTGTTTATGTTTCTTTCCTTCTCTACCTTTTCATTTAATTCTATCATTTTTTTTTGTTATGGCTATTTTGAATTCTTTATCTGTTAGGCAGATGTAATCTTCTACGTTCATATTATGGGGTTCTGGAGAAGGATTTTCTTTCTATGGAGTTTTGTTTTCAGAGTCATTTGTACCTTTTTTCATTCCCATTGTTGGCCTTCTGCTTTGCTCTGATCATAGTGTTCCTGTACCGCTGGTGGTGGTGGGAATGACTCCTGGTTTCACTTGCTGAGGAGTGTTTGTGGCCAGTGTCTGAGCTGCTGTGGCTGGGTGTCATCTGGGTACTCTTGTTTCTCTGTTGAACTTCTATGTCCCTCGTGGTGTGTCTCTGACATGTTTCAGGGTCCAAGTAGAATTACAAGAGAAGGGGTGTTGTGTGAAAGGGGGGTGTGTTACATAGGTTTAAAGGATTGGAGGAGCAATAGGGGGTTAGATAGGGGGAGGATGAGAGGGGAGAGGGAGTTGGAGGAGGAGGAAGGAATCGGGGTGCAGGGGAAAAGAGAAGAAAAAAGAGGAAGAAACACACAAACAAACAAACAAAATAAACAGACAAAAAGAGTGTTGATGATAGTGGCAGGGAAATAGGGGGACAGAGGGATTAAGAGAACAGAGATTGTGGAGGGTGAGACAGATAGACAGTAAGCAGCCAATTAGTCAGGGAAACAAATAAACATATGAGCAGATGTGGGAGGGTAACTTATCAGGAATTCGTGTAAAACAAAATTAAGCTTATTGCAATTAAAATAAATCAAAAAGCAGAAGAGAGAGAAAGGAGAGGAAGAAAAGTAGAAGGAAAGGATGTAAAGAAAGAGGTAGGTAAAAAGAAAAAAAATTGAAAAAAGAAAAAAAAATGGCTAAGGATGGCCCCCCACGCTCTTGGAGTTGATGCAAGCTTGGGGAGATTTCTGTAGTCTTTTGCCCCTGAGGTCTTGGGGTTTTCGGGTGGCCCCACTGCTGGGGTTCAGCCCCCTTTCAGGTGTCAGATACTACTATCACCCCGCTGTCCTTTGCTGCCGGTATTGGTTGCTAGAGTTCTTTCTAATCTCTCTCTCCTGGTGTTTCCTCCAGTGCTTGCCTGAGTCTATCGCTACTGCTTGAG
This sequence comes from Scalopus aquaticus, assembly GCA_004024925.1. Classification (NCBI taxonomy): domain Eukaryota; kingdom Metazoa; phylum Chordata; class Mammalia; order Eulipotyphla; family Talpidae; genus Scalopus; species Scalopus aquaticus. The sequence continues at coordinate 73,908 of PVIJ01006941.1, read as the reverse complement.
CAGGCAGCTGAGCGGCAGGTGTGGGGGACAGCAGCCTCTTCCCACCTGGAGCTACAGGCCCGTGGGTAGGTGGGAGAGGAGCCAAGTTGGCAAGCAGCCTCCTCCCTCAGGAACTACTACAGCCACGGGGGTTGGTGGGGGGAGGGGAGCTGTGTGGGCCAGCAGCCTCTTCCCAGCCAGAGCTGCAGCCTCTTGGGCAGGTGGGGGAGGGAGGCCCCAAGATGGCAGGCAGCCTCCTCTGGGCCAGCAAAGCTACTGCCACGGGCAGGAGGGGGAGGGGCAGGAGCTTCCGCAACCCGCAGCTGGAGGTTCTCTGGATGCAGCAGCACAGGGATGAAGGAGGGATCGCGCACCTCACCGTCTGGCTGAAGTTTTCCGACCCCACCGCAGTCCCAGGCCTTATACTCATCGATGCTTGAGGAAGCCTGCTTGCCCGCCTTTCCTTGCCGGTGTCTTTCTGGGAGGGGCCTGGTGACCTTTTCCTTCTCTTTACTCCATCTCTTCTACTTCTCTCCATGTCCAGGACACCAGTGGGGGTGGTTGGTCTGTGTAGCACGTCTGGTCCTCTTCAGATCAGGTCCCAAATTTAGAGATTTTTCTCTGTAAATCGTTTTTTATGGGAGAGCCTGATCCTAGCGTCTGTTTGCCTCCATGTTGTTCTTCTTTTGGAATTTTAAAAGAATTGCCATTGATTCATCATAGAATGTTTATTAAAATGCATCTGGTCCTGGACTTTTCTTTGTTGGAAAAACAAAAATAAAAATCAATCAATATGAAAATTTTCTTTCCATTTATATTTTCCTATTTGATGTTGGTCATTCTAACTATTTCTTCTTGATTCAGTTTTGGTAGATTGTATGTTTTTGAGAATTTACCCAATTCTTCTAACTTACCCAATTTGTTGGAATGCAATTTTTCATAGTTGTCTCTCATGAGCCTTTGCATTCCTGTGGTATCAGTTATGTCTTCCTCTTCATTTCCAAGTTTATTTACTTGACTCCTCTTTTGTTTCTTTGTGAGTCTAGCTAATGGTTTATCTGTTTTAACTTCTTTTGAAAAACAGTTTTTAGTTTCACTATTTTCTATTTTCGTAGTTCTCTGTCTCATTTATTTTTACTCTGATCTTTGTTATTGCCTTCTTTGTACTACCTTTAAGCTTAGCTTATTTTTATTTTTCTACATCATAGAGGTGTAAGATTAGGTTGCTCATCTGAGATCTTTCTCAAATGAGGCATTTTATCATTATGAATGACTTGCTCAAAACTGCTTTTGCTGCATTCCATATATTTTAATATACTCTATTTCATTTTCTTTTGTCTCAAATTTTTTTTCTCTTTTGCTTTTTTTCTTTAAGCCATTGGTTCTTGAGTATCCTGTTGGTTAATTGACACAGATTTGTGACATTTCCAGTGTTCCTCTTGTAATGGATTTCGAGTCTTATACCATTGTGCTTGGATAAGATGCTTGATATATTAGTCTTCTTAAATTTTTTAAAACTTGTTTTGTGGTTTAACATATGATCTATCCTAGAGAGTGCTCCTCGTGTAGTTGGGAAAAATGTGAATTCTCTGTCTTTAGGTGGAATTTTCTGTGTATGTCTGTTAAGAACATCTAACATAGAGTTTAAACTGATGTTTCTTCATTGATTCTCTGTCTAGATGAGCTACCCATTGATGAAAAGGAAGTGTTAAAATCTTCTACTATAATATTGTTGCTATCAATTTCCCCCTTTAGGGTTGTTAATTTTTGCTTTATGTATCTAGGTGTTCCTACTTTGAGTATACATATTTAAAAGTATTATGTCTTCTTCTTGTATTGACCCCTTTATCAGTATATAATTATCTTTTTAATCTAATATTGCACTCTTTGCCTTAAAGTCTATTTTGTGTGCTGTAAGTATAGCATTCTTAAGCTTACAGCATTCTTTGGCTTACATTTGCATGGAAAATCTTCAATTTCAGTATCTGTGTATTCATTATGTCAAATGGATTTCTTGTAAGCAACATATAATGGGTCTTATTTTGTTATCAATTCAGCCATTTTATGTCTTTTGATTGGAGAATTTAGTGCACTTGCTTTTAAAGCAATTATTAATAAATCAATGATCCCTCAATAAGGGAAAATATAATAATGGTATTGATAATGATAATAAGTAATTATTGATAGGCTTGTACTTATTGCCATTTTGTTCAATGTTTTCTCATCGCTTTTTTGTAATTCCTTTGTGCCTTCTCTCCTTGCTGTCTTCCTTTCTGATGATTTTTTTGTGTGTGTGGTGGTAGTATTTTTAGATTTCTTTATCTTTATCCTTTGTGTATCTACTGTAAGTTTTTACTTTGGAATTACATGAGGCTTACATAAAACATCTTTATTATATAAATCAACTTATTTTAAGTTGATAATAACATGTTTAAATATATTCTAAAACTCTACAGTTTATGTTCTTTTTGATAGAATATTTCTTTATTTTGCATATCTATTAACATATTATTGTATGCTATTTTCTCCTTCTGATTTCTCATTTGGCTCTCTTATAATCCTCCTATAAGTGATACCATTCGCTGTTTTTCTTTTTCCTTCTGGCTTATTTCATTGAACATGATCCCTTCTAGCTCCTCCCATGTTGCTGAGAATTGCATTAGTTTATCATTTTTGGTTGCTGAATACCACTGCACTGTATACATGTACAACATTTTCTTGATCCAGTCATCAAGTTTTGGGCATTTGGGTTGTTTCCATGTTTTAGCTATTGTAAATAGTGCTGAAATAAACATAGGTGTGCATGTGACCTCAAAAGCAAAAACTAGCAGGCATCCACAAATAAGAGACATTCTACAGGGGAGGGGGAGGAAGAGAGACCAAAATAGAGGAGAAAAGAGCACAAGGGACTATGGTGATGGTTCATGGGTGAATTGGTGGTGGGAAACCTATGGGGGATACACAATAATGTAAAGGATATAAATTAAATTTTTAAAAAAGAGAAAAAAAACATTATTGTAGTTATTTTCTTTTGTCTTTTAGCTTTCACATGAGATTTATAAGTGATTATTAACTCATTACCTTGGTAACATTAGATAATTCTGGGTTTTACTATATATTTATTATTTACTGGTGAGATGTATACTGTTACATGTTTTTCTATTAATTTTTAGTGTCCTTTCTTTTCAACTTAAAGAAATTTTTCTAACAGTTCTTATAAGGTCAGTCTAAATGGTGATGTACTCCTTAAGCTTCTGTTTGCCTAGAAAACTGTCTCTCATTCAATTGGAAGGATTACCTTACTGAGTACAGTATTTTTGGTTAGCAGTTTGTTTGTTTGTTTTCCCAGCATTTTGAATATTCATTCCCTCTGATTGTGACAAGCTATAGCTATAACAAGACACCCAGATAAGGAAAGACTTGCTAATAGTATGAATATGCATGAGGGTACCCAGGAAACTTTCCCATATCTTAAAAAAAAGAACCACATGATTTAATCAAACACATCAATCAGTCAACCTAAATGCACAAGCAAGTTATTAAGGCTATCTTAAAAGATGGCCTCTAACCTGTAAGATTTCTTTTTTTTTAAGATTTGTTTATTTATACATACAAGAGTTGGGGTGTACGCCAGAGGACAGCAGGGGGGGTGGTGCTGAAAGGATTCACCAGAGACAGAATGGGGAGCAGAACAGACAGATTGACTGAAATACACTGCTGAGGGGAGCAGCAGGAGAGACAGTGTAACAGGGTGGTCCCCAGGAGAAAGGGTGTGTCCCAGGTTCCCTGTCCCACCCAAGGTAGGGTGGAACTAAGCAGGATATAAGAAGCTTGAGAACAGAGGTCACACACAGAGGACGCACACAGAGGACACACACAGAGGAGACAGAACACACAGATAGAAGACAGGAAGAGACGGAAGAAGAATGGAAGGCCAGAAGAGGCCCAGGGAGCAGAGAGACTTGTAAAGAAGCTGCTCTGGCCTGGACTGATTGAAATAGATATGGGTGAGAGACACGTGGGGAAGTTAATGATGGCTATGTTGATTTTGGTTTTGATTTTGTTCTGTTCTGCTCAGAATTGTCTGTTTCTGACCCTTTTGTATGGGTCCCTGCCAAAAGGTATTTTGGTTCCTCCCAGAATTGTCTGGCTGTTTCTAACCCTTATATGTGGGTCCCTTTCAAAAGCTGTTCTGGACTTGTGGCAGGCTTTCGAGACTTGCTTTGGGCCAATCCCGTTTGGGTGGACTTGTACCCATGAGGAGTTGGGTAATATTGGGTGCTTGACTTAGAAAATATATTCGTTGTCTTCTCTGTCTTTTCTGATTTTATTAAAGTGCCTTTCCACAAAAGGTCCTATATGTTTTGTATTGATGCGGTGGATGGCAGAACCCATTTAGACCAGGGCAGGTCTGGGGTTTCAGGGGTGTCCCTCTCCTGCCCTGTAACAACAGGAGAGGTCTGCTGCACCATGTGGGTTAGCTTCCTGGTCAGGGATTGAACTCATGCTGCAGTGGCTGCTGTGCTTTTAGGTTGATTGATGTGGTTGATTGAATCATGTGGTTCTTTTCTTTAAAATATGAAAGGTTTCCTGGGTGCCCTCATGTATATTCATGCCATTACCAGGGAAAAATTGCCAAGACTTTCCTTATCTGGGTGTCTTGTCACCCGGAAATGGAAAAGGTTGTCTCCAACAAGCAGTTAATTTGTATAGGTCTTCTGTTGCATTTAACTAGAGGATTTGAAAGAAGCCAGAGACCTAAGTCTATGTCCTATCCCTCTTGCTTAGGAAATGATGGCTAACAGCAAGTCATAGAATTTCTTGTACTTTCGTTTTCTCATCTATAAACTGAAGGAAATGTTATGTTGCTCAAAGAATGGTGAGAAAAACATGACATAATATAAGTGAATGAATCTTATAAAATCTAAACTCCTAATAAGTAAAAATGAGATAGAGTATTCATTTCCTCTAACTGTGACAAATTATAACTATATCTTAACTTTCTCTCTTCCATCTTTGCCTTGCTCCAAGATTAGGTTATATTTCTAGGGCATCATACCTTTTTGTGGAAGAAAAAGAAGAATTTAAGGACTTTTTTTTTCTCTTTTAGCCATAAACTTCAATGTGAAGAAAATTTTGAAAAACCCAAGGGCATATGCAATGTCTCCATTCAGAGGAGAATCGGGATTATCAAAATTAACAGCAAAGGTTTGGAGTATAATAATTATGAAAGCATATTCTTCTTTAATTTGTATTGAAATTTAGTTGAACAACTTCATATAGGCAATGTTGGTTAATACAGACTTGATATATACTTTAGGAAAAATTTAATGATCAAAAGATTTATTGAAGATGTAATCTTAATATTAAAAAGTTTCATTTTTTTTTTCCTGAAGACATCATTGCTAATGAGAGAAAACATCGTATTTATCGTTTCCTCACACTTGTGGCACTGCTTGTCCCTGAATTGACATACATACATGGCTATTATCTCAAGTAGCATCAGTGAAAGGTGCAGGGAAAACTTCAAGGAAGTCTCAGCAATGTTTGATCTGTCTCTTATGGTATGGAATAGCTGATCTTCATCAAGCACTAAAAAATAGGACACCAAAACTATCTCTGTTTTTATTGTTCATACCTTCGGACTATTCTAAAGCTTTTGCTGAGGATTTTTGTTGCCAAGCTCATCAGTGATACAGGTCTATAGGTTTCCTTTTTGTGATGTCCTTGTCTGGTTTTGGAAACTCCATAATCTTGGCTTCATAGAATGTGTCTGGAAGTCTTTCCTCCTTTTCAATTTTATGGAAGAATTTGAGAGGATAGGTATTGATTTTTCTTTGAAAGTTTGAGCAAGTTCAATAGTGTAGGGTAGGCTGAAGAGCTCTCAGGCTTTTCCACCCCCCCCGCCCCACCCCCACCCTCCCCCCCTTGGGGATGGGCCTTGCCTGACAGAGTAGCAAAGGGCGGGGGCGTGGCTTACAGTAGCCCTTAGAGTGGCTACAAAGTAGCAGTTAGTGTGGCCTAGTGTGGCATGAGCAGAGGGAGAGAGAAGAAGAGAGAAGAGGCAGCACACAGAGAGGGCAGCAGCAACAGCACGCTACAGGAAGGGCCCCAGAAAAGCTGAAGATTTGCCAGGGGCCAGGGGGCTAGAGGAGCCCCGAGCAGGAGCCGGCCACAAGCAGATGGCACCCAGTCGCCCCCCCCCCCCACCAGCCCCACCACCTTGTATATAGTTGTAAGGGTTTAAGAGTTTAAATAATAAAAAAGCCATAAAAAGCCACCGAGGGCTCCAGGACTCATTTATACCCATGTGCTCATCATCAAGAACCTGCCTAGTGCCATTTTCCTGCTGGCACTACAAATAGTGAAGTCATACAGTCCTGGATTTTTCTACTGGGAGGCTCTTGATTGCTGTTTCAGTCTCCTTACTTGTGAGGGTTGTGTTTACGGTTTCAGTTTCTTCCTGGTTCATTTTTGGAATGTTGTATGTTTCTAAGAATTGATCCATTTTTTGCAGGTTGTCCAAATGGTTGTTATGTTGTTATGTAACTGTTCATAGTACTCTCATGATTCTTTGTATTGCTGTCATATCTGTTATCGCTTCTCTTTCATTTGTGATTTTATTTGTATTTTCTTTCTCTTTGAGTCTGGCTAAAAGCTTGCCTCTTTTAATCTTTTTAAAGAACCAGTTCTTGGTTTTTTTAATCTTTTGAATTGCTTTTGATCTGTATTTGATTTCTCCTCTAATTTTTATTATTTCCTCTGTCTACTGATTTTTGGTTTTGTTTTTTCTCCTTTTTCTTGTTCCTACAAGTGAGAGCTTACATTTTTAATTTGATTCTTCTTTCCTGAGGTAGTCCTGTATTGCTATAAAACTTTCCTCGTGGTACCGCTTTTGCTGCATACCATAGGTTCTGCTAAGTTTTGTCTTCATTTTCATCATCTCTGAGAATTATTTCACCTTTGATTTCCTCACTGACCCAATAGTTGGTCAGTACATATTGTTTACTCTCCATAAATTTATAATTTTCCCTCTTTCTTCCTTTGCATTGTTTCTACTTTTGTGCCATTGTGATCTGAAAAATAAATTAATATAATTGCAATCTTCATATATTTATTGAGATTTTTTTGTGTGCCAGCATATGGTCTAGCCTTGAAAATGTTCTGTGAGCACTTGAGAGGAATGTGTATTGTGATATTTGGGGGTGGAATTTTCTGTAAATAAAAAGTCCAGCTTTTCTGATGTGTCAGTTAAGATCATTGTCTCCTTGGGGATTTTTCTTTCTGAATTATTTGTCCATTTAAGTGTAGTGTTAACGTCCCCTGTTATTATTGTATTGCTGTCAGTTTCTCCCTTTAAACCTGTTAATATTTGCTTATATATTTTGATATTGCTGTGTTGGGTGCATAATTGGAAAATTGTTATTTATGATCCCTTTATCATTATAAATTATATAATAGCCATCTTTGTTTCTTGCTATCTCTTTTTTTGGCTGAAATTCTAACTTATCTAGGTACAGTGCTTCCTGCCTTTTTAAATTTTCCATTTACTTGGAGTATAAGTTTCTGTCTCTTCACCTTAAGTCTATTCTTGTCTTTATAATTTAAGTGAAATTCTTGTAAGCAGTTTTTAGTTCGGTTTTGCCTTGTAATCCATCTACTACACTGTGACTTGATTGGTGGATTGGGTAATTTTTTGTATATGAGAATTTGCTACTGCCATTTTGTCTCTAGTTTTCTGGTTCTCCTTATGTGGTTATTCCCTTGGTCGTTTTTTTTTTTTTTTTTTTTGGACTTTCTTTTTTTTTTTTTTTTTAGCTTATATAGGAAAGCTCCTTTCAAGATTTCTTGTATGGATGGTCAGGTGTTGGCAAATTCTTCCAGCTTTTGTATGTCTAGGAAGACCTTTCTTTTTCATTTATATCTGAAGAAACCTTACAGAATATAGTACTCTTTGCTGGCAGTTTTTGTCTTTGAGTAGAATATGTCATTCCAGAATCTCCTGGAATGAAACTACTGTGGAGTTTCTGCTGAAAGTGTGGCAAAAGCCTGACTTGAATACCTTTATTCCTTGCTTTTTTTTTTACATTGCTTTTCCCCAATCACCTTCAATATTTTATTTTTGCCTTGAACTCTTAATAGTCTCACTACTCATGTGTCTATTTGCACTTCGATAACCAGGTGTTCTGTTTCATGGTCTTGTATATTCAGTTCCAGTTTGGGGAAGTTTTCCACTATTATTTCTTTGAGTAAGCTCATTGTTCCTTTCTTTCTCTTCCCTTTCTGGAATATTCATTATCCTTATGTTGCTTAGCGTTGGTTAGTCCTTACAGTGTTTCTTCACTTTTAAAAATGTCTTAGTTCTCTCTCTTGTTATACCTAAATCTCATATATCAAATGATTCTACTGGAATCATTTGTACATTGTTGTGTTAGAGTTCACTGATTCATTCCTCCATTTTTGGTCTACTGCTTTCCATAGCTTTTTCTGTCCCTCTTGACCTCATTTATTGAGTTCTTCATATCCTGACTGTTATTTTCTTATTTAAAGCTTCAATTTGTATCTTCTGTTAATTGATTCTTACTATAGTAATTCAATGATTTGAAATGATCCTGGAGCAACCATGAATGAATGCAATAAAAATGTGAGCAAAAACGAAAGAAATACAAGAAAACTCTATATCTATAAAATCAAATAAAAATTAAATCTTATTTCTCTTCAGGAGGTGGAATCAATAATAAATCTTCAACCTAACCATTACAAACTTGGGGAAAGACTTAATATATGTGTAGTTGCTATACTGATCTCATATCCCTCAAGAAGTCAATAGTAGAATCTTGGAGCAATTACATTTATGGTGGTTGTTTCCTTGATACAGAATTTGTGGTTGATGGTTTTTCTATCAGCACTTTCGTTATGTCATATAACTGCTTTCTGTCCTCCTTTGTTCTCATGAGAAGTCAGCTACTGATATTACATGTTATTTTCTCTTGCTGTTTTGATATTTTTCTTTTTGTCTTAGTCTGTTAACACTTGAGTATGATTTGCTTAGGTGTGAATTTATCCTGCTTAGAATGAAACTTCTTCAATTTATTTTCCATGAAATTAGGAAAGTTTTGGTCATTATTTCTTTATATGTTTTCTCCTTCCCTTTTTTCTGGGGCTCTGTTCATTTTTCTCATTCTTTTTTCTTTCTATTCTTTAGACAGAATAATCTTTATTTCCTACCTTCAAGGCTGTCAAAAGGATAGAAGGATAGAAGTTAGAAGTGTCTTACTGCACATATTCATTGACTCCTACTTTAGTAAATTTACTTTAGCAAATTCCTTTAAAAAGATGAAGAATTTCCTTTTATTTATTTTAACAGACCAGATAGTAATTTTATTTATAGATATAATACAGTTGTATTTTATTTACAGTTCTTTAAAAACACACAAAAGTAATAACTGGCTTGACTTTTTCCCCCCTTACAGTCCCATTATTGTGGCACTGGTCCAGAATTTAACCATGTGCTATTCAGTTTTGGAGGTCTGAGTCCACTGATTTTATATTATCTGACAATACATGAGGTACCTGGTGTTTCTAAAATCCCTAGACAAACCAAGATTAAATTTACTGGAATATATAAAGAACCATATCCTTTCTTAAGTTTTGCCCAAACCTGATCTGTTTCAAAAATATTCAAAACTTTTTGCTAATGTCTTAATTTAGGAAAAAAATACATTGCATTATTTTAACCAACACTTTTATTTAACATTTAATTATATTTAAAACTTTTGTAGTATGTTTGGCTAAACTATTTTCTCTTTTAGATCTAAGGCTGCAATTTTACATGTAAGTAAAGTAAGACAAACGTGAAACTCAGGAGCTCTTGGTTTTAATTCATGATATTTTATTGAGGTGACACTGGTTTACCTAACACTGCATATTGATTTAGGGGTATATGTTCCTGCCTATTGAGATATATATTACCACATCAAATCCACCACCAAAGCACTCATAATCCTCTACTATAGTCATACTATAGTCACCCTTTAGCTCTTTAGTAAAAGCCTATCTTTGCAGCTTTACTGTTCAGTGTTCAGTTTCAAACATCTATCAGAACCTTGGTTCATGGGCCTCTAGGCTTCTCCAGAGAAGAGTTTCAAGCATGTTTTAACTATGTAATATTTTGTTCTATAATTGGAGCTCTTTGATTATAGTAGGAGTCCAGGACACAGTGTCTCTCCACTTACCTTTTTGTGTTCCTTCTGCATAACCCATCCTGGCCCTGACCTCAGTAGGGACTTGGATGAATACCAAAGAGATACATAGTACAGTAGTCTCCAAAGGCATCTTTATTATGTTGTTGTTTTCTGAGCATCACAACATATTGCTGTTTTCTTTGAATTGTTAATCAGATTTATAGGTTATATCATCTAATTTTAATTAAATTAACACATAATAGTGAACCAATAGCTATAAAAGTCTCCTGAAGTGAAACTTTGTATTGATGATAATATTTATAATGGCAAGCATAATTTTCTTTTAAAAAATGACATTTCTATTACTCCTTAAGGGAGCTCCTTTTCCGCTATATTAAAGGATGAAATTATTAAAGCTGATCTTACCGGCTCTGACAAGATGTAGGACAAAAAATAATTAAAACCAAATTTTTTTAACTATTTGAAATATGGCTGCACATAATTACTATAAACAATTAATCTAGCTCTAAGTGTCCATAATATTTTTCCATATTAGCAAGTGATAGTATGATGCCAGCTTAATTTATAAAGTATTTGTAAACCAACTCTCTAGACATCAATACAAATATCTACAATTTGTGGACAAAAAGGTTTGGTAAATGCAATTTATTTTAAAAATATTTCATCTCGGTTTTGTTTTCTGTTTGTTGACTACATATCTTTTATTGTAATAATCATGATATATTAATACAGGTCGATGTGTACATAATTTATAAATTTTAAATTATACCAGTATAGGATTATGCTCTCATAGCTTTTACTCATGGGGTACATAATCAAAAAAGTGAGTTGTTCATTGCTCTAACAGATTCTTAGGGCTCTTTCCAGGGGACTAGTTCTCCCATGTTATAGTCAATACAGCTTCTAGAACCTCACTGACCATAAGCACAAGGAGAAATGCAAAATATAGGACTAAAATCATCCTGTTCTAAGACATGTTACTTAAGCAATGGTGCAAAGGTTCTTCTCAACCTAGGATTATGTCCAAAACAAAATTTTTAAATGTTTAGAGATGAAATTTGAAGGATATCTAAAACCTTTCAAAATATATTGCTTATATTTTTAATTTTTATTGTTGTTATTAAATTGTCAGTCTTTGCTTGTGTTTACATTTCTGATGGGCATGGATTTGTCCAACTGCTATACAGGTAGTCACACCACCAATTTACTGAGAATGTCAGAAGACTGTGAGTATATATAGGGAAAGGAGGAAGTATCAATCTAAAGCATCATGCCTTTTAGAAGAGTGTCACATTCCATAAAAACTCAAGAGAAATCACCATTTGGAAAGCAGTAGAGTTTTCTTTGGTGCTTTCTGAGCAAAATGATTGTGATATATCACATTCATCAATACTTGGCAAGTTTTCAAAGATATGCATGGAATCCCCCTGTGTATCATTGGGGAAATGACAAGAGTCCTGTGATAATGGCAGAGTAGACGCTCATTACAGCCATTTTACAAAGGAGGTAATCATAATACATGAAGATGTTAAGTGGCTTGTCCAAGAACCTCATGCAACAGAGCTGGCATTACAGTTTTCTATTTCCTGAACATGACAATCCAGGCTAGAAAATGCACTCTGTGCATGCACTAGTGGTTGGGGGACCTGCCAGGGACAGCCAGACAACCAATGAAGTTCTCAGCTATTAAAAAGACTTGGGGTCTAAATGAATTTGCAACAGGGGGAGGCTGGGGAGAGTGCCATCGAGAGCAGCTCTGCCTTTCACTCTCCCAGCCAATGTTTTTATTAAAGATAAGAACAAAGGAATAAGAAATAGCACGCAATTGTTTATGCTTATACAAATTAATAAGTTACTGCTGAAAACAAGTTTCTCTAGTTAGCAGGGAACATGCACACAAGCCATTATGTCCTCAGAGAGCAGGAGTCAATTTTGGGAAGAAATTCTGTTGCAGAACTTCTAACATCCTAAACTCCTTATGCAGAGTAACCAGGTAAAAACAAATGATTCTGACTCTCCTTAGGGCGACTGGCTCCAACAGAGACTGAGCCCAGTAATACTTTCTCCCAAAATATTAATGACTGCTAATTAAATTTGTGTCCAGATTTTCCATAATTATCTGTAATGACTGTATGATCATTGAATGTATTTCTGTCTCACTCAAATTTTGCTTTCAAGCTATTCAGCATATAGGACATTTTTATCAGATTTCTCTAGATTTTTTTGGAGTTTATGACTTTTGGAGAGATCACATCTTGTTGCCAGTAGGAGAAAATAGAGAAGAGAGAGAAGTAGATAAGTAATAACAACAACAAAAGCACAAACTTAACTAATCATAGGTGATTCTAAATTGGTTCCCAATGATCCTCACCTTCTGATATTCTACCCTTGTATAATCCCACTCCTGGGTATAGGTTAGACCTATGATTTGCTTCTAGCAAATAGGCTCTGGCAAACATAATGGAATATCAGTTCTGAAAAGAGATAGGTAACAGTTCTGCTCCTTTTTGGTCATTTTCTTGGAGTTCTCAGAGAAATCAGCTGCATGTTGTGAACTGGCATTTGGCAAAGCCCATGTACTAGAGAGAAGAAGAAAGGCCTCCATTTTAGAGCCAGTTAGAAAGTGAATTCCTTAATCCAAAAGCCCATGAGAACTGAATCTTGCTAACAATTATGTAAATGAGCTTAGAAGCAGATCCTCCTTCAGCTGACCCTTGAAACAATGCAGCTTCTGCCCACACCTTGATTGCCCTCTTAACTAGAAGTCATCACCTTAACTGTGTCCAGACTCAGAACCAGAAGCAATGCAATAACAATGTTGTTTAAAGCTCTCAAGTTTGGGGGTAATTTGTTATATATTGATATAATGTTTGCACAAAAGTCTGATTCAGATGACTTTCTTTACCACTTCTATAGTGCCTATATGCCTTAATACAAATTCTTAATCAGAATGTAGTGTAACTAGTTTACTTGCTTTTTTCATCCATTAGAGAACAAAGAATTGTCTCTATATTCCTGACACCTTAAAAAAAAGTAGTATACAATAAGTGTTAAATAAATGTCTAATGAGTGAGTATAGCATGGTTTTATATGAAGGTACGGTCAGATTTAATTTTTTCAACAAAATTTAGCATATTGTTAAAATTAAGAAAACTGGAGGACAGGGATAGCGATACAAATTTGGGAGTCATTGGTAAAAGTTAATCTTGAAGTCAACCTTATCAAAAACTTTTTAAAACTTTATTGAATAGTGTTTACCAAGCACTGTTCTACATACTTTTCACATATTAATTCACTTAATTCTCATGTGAATTTCTGAAACAGATGATATCATTGTCTCTATTTTACAGATAAGGAAAGAGAGGCACAGGAAGATTAGATAGTTTGCCTAAGGACAGTAAAGTAAGTAGTAGAACTTACTCTGTCCTTCACAGTATGATTTCAGAACCAGTACACTCAATGTTCTGGTACTTAATTGTTTTTTTTTTTTAAAGATTTATTTATTTATGCATACAAGCTGGGGTACAGGCCAGAGGCGTGAGGCAGCAAGAGGGTTCACCAGAGACAGAGTGGGGGCAGAACAGGCATATTGACGGAAATACACTGCTGAGGGGAGCAGCGGGAGAGGCAGGAGAGGTCTGCTGGGCCATGCGGGAATCTCCCTGGCCGAGTGTCGAACTCGCGTCACCGCTGCCGACTGCTCCACAGCACAGCGCTTAACCACTGCACCACCACGGTGTCCCTGGTACTTAATTGTTGAAAGGAAAAATTTACATGCTGAATCTGATTCCTAGAAAGAAACAAAATTCACATTTTGTTGAAATTTAGAAAAAAAAAATGAACTCAATGCAGTGTCATAATAAATGCATTGTGTTACTATAAATACAGGTTCTCACCATCACTCACACACATACAGACTTCTAACATTAAAAACTGTCCAGGGGTAGATTATTTAAACTCCACAATTGAAAGTAATGTGGGATATACCAACATGTATGCCAGCACAAAAGTAAAAACATATAAAGAAATCTTCCGTTGTGAATTATCTATGAATTGGGAGAAGCAAGTAGTCAACAATGAGAAAAAAAAAAGGAAGAAACCCCGAAACTTACAGAAAGGTCACTAGCTCTGTACAATCTATACATCTTCACACAATAAGAATCCAGCAAGAAACTCTTTTAGAGCCATGTATAACTTCTTTTCAGTTTTATTTATAAAATGACTTCCAATAATCCTTGCCATGTGTGCATACCTAGATTTCTTTCTCACTAATATATGATTAACAACTTGTAAGTTGTTATTAAAATTACTATCAATTGTGTTTTTCATGTCATGCCAGTGACATCACACTTAAAATGTGCTAAGGATCTAGCACTTTTAAAAGATAAATTCCCTGAAAGACAAATATTAAAAAAAAACTTATAAGCCAGAACCCTTCCATGTAGTTATTTTTCTAGTAAAGTCAAGATAAAATATTTTTCCCCTCAATCCTAAAATACTCTGGATGAAGTGACCAGTAGAGCCTGCACTGTTAGAAAGTTTGTTACATTAATTTGTTTGTTTGTTTGTTTTAGTTTGTTACATTATTTATGAAATTGAATGTACCTCCCAAATGTAACCCTTCCTGTCCCATCGGCTTCAAAAATAGGGGTGTGTATGTCACAATATTATCTGTTAAAGAGATCTTTCAGATAATAGCAACCAGATGTTCACAGCCTGGAATGGGAGGTCTCTTCAAAATACATTTTTGTTGAAAATACCCAGCTCTAAAAACCCTGTGGCAACACAGACTCTCTCCAGCTAAGATTCCCTCCAAAAGACAGTGAAGGGCTCCATTTGTTTGCAAAGTGAAAAATCCAGGACATGATTTGCTAAGGCTGAAGAAAGGAAGAGAAAGAAGAGAAGAGATAAGGAAACAGAGATGAAATCATAAACCCTTGGTTTTAGTGAAGGGGCCTCTTCAGGAAGATGGGGCATGGGAAATGCACTTTAATTTGTGCCCAGATTTGAGCCTTTTCTCCATCTGTGTCAAGCAGATGGATTGAACTAGATGGATTTCAAGTCCCTTTGAATCCTGAGATTTATGATTCTGTTTGGAGGAATTTGACTTTCTATACCATTAGTAGCTATGAGTTAGTAAATAACTCCGTTTTTCCTTGAAATGACATTTTTATTTTGTCCACTCATTGCAGAACCTGGTTTTTCTGAATCAACACTAAGAAAGAGAATGCATAAACACCATTCTTCCCATTTTCAGCTCTTGTCTCCCGTAAAAGACCACCAGAATAACTAGTTGACATAGTAAAGCTAAGCTTAATAGACTTTAACAGAGAATTCCAGTTTAGCAGAGTTTTAATAGTAACTCAAAATGGGTATATTCAGGGATATTTAGAGAGTTGGATAATTTTGAGATAGTCATGCAAGGAAGGGTACTGCTTGGGATTGAGCAGAGTTTATTATATAATTTTGGACTGGTGGGTCCAGTGAATCAAGAATCTTGAAGTAAGCTTTAATGAGCAAGCTAGTTTAGCTGGCTCGAAATCTTATCTTTCAGTAGAAAGCATTTCTTGGAGCAAGTAGTTATTTTTGCCTGTTGTCAGTTTTATTAAACATAGGGACAAAAAATGTAAGCATGATCCCAATATTTTAACACAGGGACAAAAGTGCTATCAGTTTCATGGTTGAATGAGAGATCCTTTGTTCATGTCCCTCCACCCCCTCAACAACAGTTTTGCAGCCACTGACAAACTTGCTTCTGTGGGATCCACCACCATTCACCAGATGACTTAGTATCTCACCCGCCCATGCTTAGGGGAACAGACAAATCAACCTCAGAACCACTGTGAACCCTGTATACCGTACTCTATACTAAAAAGTGGCCTATGAACTGGTTCTAGTCCCTGGAAAACTCAGTCATAAACAATCACCCATGGACAAGAATGCTTTTGCGAAAGTTCAGTTTTCCAGCAGAGTAATTCTAGCACACAGCGGAGGAAAAAAAAAATGGATAGATGGATGGATGGATGGATGCATGCATTGAACAGTGTAAGAGAAAACAATTCACCCCTCCCCAGGGGACAGTTTAGGACCAGAGAGATCATGCAAAGATATGGAAACAATAGCCAAGATACAGAAGTAACTTAGTGTTCATCTATGGATGAATAAAGATTATGTATACATAGACAATGGAATATTATTCAGCCATGAGAAAAAAGGAAATTCTTCTATTTGTATTAACATGGCTGTATCTTGTGGGCATTGTGTTAAAATATGCTAAAAATTAGGCAGATACTGTATGATATCACTTACAGGTGAATCTAAGAACACTGAACTCAGAGAATAGAAAGGTGGTTGCCAGAGGCTGGGAGGTGAGAGAAATGTAGGGATTTGGTTAAAGGGCTCAGTTATAAGATGAAAAAGTATGGGATATCTAAAGTACAGCTTGGTGATTATAGTTAACATTACTGTACTCTATACCTAGAAGCTGCAAGCAGGGTAGATCTTTAAAGTTCTTACCACAAAAAATAAATGCTAATACAGCAGGTGATGGAGGTGCTAACTAATGCTACTGTGGTATGATTTTTTGCAGTATATAAATGTATTAATCAACACATTGTGCACCCTAAACTTAATGCAATATTATATGTCAACTGTATCACCAAAAGATAAGATAGAAAAGAAAAATGTGACAGGAAAGTATGTGTGGTGGAGGTTCTGAATACGTAAATCCACTTTTGCAAGAAAGAATTTATTTTTCAGCAGCTTGTAGGAATGCTGATGGCAGTGAAGTTACCAATACCTTACAAGGATTGCCTCAGCAAATGAGAGAGGACTCAGTCAATGACATGCCTTATAGAAGATTGTGTTTTTCATAACTGACCACAGTAATACCATCCTTCCTTGCATGCTTTTGTCAAAATATGAACTTGATGCTTCTCCCACCAAGAGGTAGTACCTTATATCTACTTCCCTTGAATTTAGGCAGAACTTGTATTTTCCTCAACCAAGAGTAGAATTTCTAAGCCTCGGTCATAAATGGTTTCACAGCTTCTGCTGTAAAGTTTCTGCTTTGCTGTTGGAATTCTCTTAGAATCATCTGCTATGTGAGGAGGAAGCTAAGAGCTGAGGCTAAGTCACAAATCGCATCAGCCACCAGACAAGTGAGGAAAACTTTGCGAGTTTGTAGCCAGTCACCATCTGACCACACTAGATGAGAAACCCCCAGTAAAACCAGCCAGCTAGCTGAACCCAGTCAACATCCAGAACTATAGAGATAAACAATAAATGATGGTTATTGTTTTCTGCCCTAACTTCAGTTAGTTGTATAGCACTAGATAACTGGACTCTGCCCTCTTCCCAGGGCAGGGTACATCAGTATTATCTTATTCATCCAACAAATTTACCAACAAAGTTAATTTCCCATCACATTTTGGGGTTTTGTTGTTGTTGTTTGGATATTTTTACTCTTGTCCTAATTTTGCTTTTATTTTGTTTGATATTGCTGAGAAATAAGCTAGTGTCAGCATCAAACAGATTTTTGGTCCATAGTGCACGGCTTTAATCCGTAGAAGAAAGCATGCCAGTCTCTGCACACGCCCTCAGGTCAATAACTTTAGAAGTAATTTAGACCTGTGATAAACTTTTTAAAGTTAGATTTATGATCCATGGGCGCCCTTTACTTAATTCCCATTGGTGCTTATTTATGTCAGCTCAAATAACCTAAAGACTCCTGTGAGGCTCTCAGAGATTCCTTAAAGGATCAGATTTTAAATTTTAAAAATATATTTAAGACTCGTTTAATAAAACACTTTACAATCAGGAAAAAAAATCACAGAGGCATAATAGGATAACAGTTACATCAAATATTTATATTTTGTTCTTAGAAAAGGATGTTTTATTATGTTTTCTTAGATTATTTTTCATTAAACTATCCTAAATTTTGTTGAGTAGGTTGCTAAGTTTTTTTCCTTCCACATAATCTTCCAGTTAAGAGTAGGGGACAAGTTTTTAAAAAGCCGGTGTTGGTGGACATCATGACTTTTTAAAAAGAACTTGAGAAACAAAGGGGTTTTGTATTACATAGATAAGTATGTTCATGTGTCTCATAAGTATTTTGCGGCCACCCCTCCTTGAGCCAGAGACGATTACAAAATTGCTTGTAAGATCCGGCCCTTTTTTCTTATGAGCTCAGTTTAAGTTCTAGTTAGGGTTTCTTTTTTCTTTTCTTTTAATAAAATACACAAGACACAAACCACAATTCAGCAAACTTATTATTAAACTACTAATGAAATAAATAGAAGACTTTAGTTGCCTTAGGTAATCAGTTTCCAGGGAGTGGGTTGTATCAATTTTTTAGCCACAACTTGGACTTTAAATTATAAGCATGACTCAATGGAAAAATAAAAGGGAGAGCAGGAAGGGTTTTCATCCTGGAGAGTTAGTAATAGTTCAGGGTTTCTTCTTTTAATTTAGTATAGATGTAGTGAAACTCAACTTGTATCAAGTAAGAGAAGAAAACTTTTATTTTCAAGTGGTGAAAATCATCTTCATATGTTGAAAATGTATGTTCTTATTATACATGCTATTTAGTGGTCAATAAAATCAGGTAGAAAAGTCAGAGCTTTTGGAATGCTTAGAATTTAGGACTAAAAAGACGTATCTCAAGTAGGTAAACAAATTGGCAATTCTGTGTTCACCCTACCCATTTCACTTCTTACAAGATGGGTGGACAAAAGACAAAGTAAAACAAACAAACAAAAACCCATATATTACTAGGCATTTATCACATAAAAATCACGCCAGATTATGGCTACAGGTGATTCTGTGAGATGCTCCAGGATTTCAGAAGTAGAGCCCCCTCCTGTCCTAGAATCTGAGAATAAGGCACACGCACTTAGTAATAGCTTTTCTTTTTTAATTTCTGGATACTCCAGCTATGTTTGGATGTTTGGCACTTGCAAATCTAGCACTGATAATACTTGAATGTTTAAGCAAAGTGTAAACATTAAGTAGACAGTAACTATTCTAAAATAAATTTGGACTACATCTTAATGAGTTATTTCAAGAATTTAATTTTTAGGATTAAGAATTAAATTAAGATTGGGGTATAAAGGAAGAGATTCTGGCCACTGTTTGCTGCCTACATTCCTTTTAATACTCATGCAATAGCATTATGTGTAAAATGGGCACTTTGGCCTTAAATCTGGGGCTTCAGAAGTAACTCTGAGGATATACCAAGTAGTATGCCCAAGGAATATGATATGATATGATATGATATGATATGATATGATATGATATGATATATGAAAACCTCTCCTCACCTCATGCTGGGACAATACAACAATACTTTTGAAAATAGAAACAAAATTTACCCCTAGGTTTTTCTTTTCTTGGATCACATATACATACAAGGTCTCAAAGACAAGGTCTAACTTCTAGAAATCTAAGTTTCTTCATCTATAATACAAACAAATTGAACCTTACAATTTCCAAGTCCCTTGTTTATCTAAGACTCTCATTCTAAAGAGAAAATCAAATATGCCAGAGTCTGAACTGAGGTCTCTAGAAGGTCAGCAGATATTGATTTGTCACAACCTAACCATAGCTTTTGTGAAGATCCAGAAAAGGAACATTTTACTTGTACCCAAATGACTCCTTCTCTATTTAGGTGCTTGGTTGTAACTTCCATGTAGCACTGCATGAGAAAATCAAGTGTGGGGTTAATTCAGACAGTGGAATTGGAAAACATGTTCTCACCAGTCATCCCCAGGGAATAGAATATAGCCATTTTTCAAAATTATGTTTTATGTGCTCTTATTTTTCTACAGTTGGGAAAAATTTATGGCTTTCAGTATGTGAAGAGAATAAAATTAGGATATCCATTAACACACACTAACAAAAGTGTACTGAAAACCATCACTATTGAGTAAGTAGTGCAAGTAAATGCTGAGTTCTTAGTCAATACCAACATCACACAATCCAGAACCTCATTACAAAACACAGATACACACTGTGATCAAATTTTGTAGACAATGAAAATAACTTTATAAAGAATATAGACCCAGTTCATTCCAATAATGACATATGTTGAAAATTAACCATTTATAAACAGTAAAACATGGTTCTTTGTTTTAATACCAATAGCATATAATGAATGTGCAAGGCAAAGAAAATTCAATTAGTTCCAAGTGACAAACATGTCATCTCGCTCACCAACACTTCATTATGGAAACTACTCCAGAGCACAATATAGCTTTGTAAAAGGATAGAATCTTTGAAATTCTAACGGGCACTCTGAGGGAAAATTTAATATTTAGTAGGAAATAGTCACATGCAAATTAAATTTCAGTACCTCATTACCATCCACACTTTAGAAGTGTATCTTATTTGTCATTCTACAAGAATGATCTTCAATTTTCTGTGACTTTTACTCAGGGAAGAACTTGGACTTCCAGTCACTGGTTATAGAAGGGGGAATAAGACAGTAGCCTGGTATCTTCAGGAATCACTTGTTTCAGGAAGGTTCCTGAGCCTTCTCTTCTAATGCTGCAGCACATCTTCAGCCTGTAACAGGCAAAAAGTGGGAAGGGTGGGAGTTTGGCATAACTGAAACCATGGGCATCTTGCTCATGTGGTGAAGGGGATCCACGCCTCTTTATTGAGCAGGTACATCACACTGGTTCCAAGTTAAGCAAGACTACGACTACCTTTTCCCAGAATTCAGAGGTAACTGGGTTAAGAGAGACATGGCCTTCCCCTACTAGGCTCTTGAAGGGAAAATGTCATTATTGGAACATACAATTTGAGAAAAGAGGAGAAATTGGGGATTCATGTAAGAAAACTGGGCAGTGTTTTTACCATGTTGTCATTGGGGAGCTAGAGTCCCACTGATTCTGAAATCTCTTGCAAATATTAAAATAATTACTATGAAACCTGCATGCCATCGGGAAATCGTGATACCACATTGGATAAAGAGTGCAAGCACCTCATTATAATGATCATGTAAAATATATACTTAAGTATGACAGGTGGAGAATCACAAGGAGAATAAAAAGGTTTTTTTTTTTTTTTTTGGAAAGTTGTATTATGGGAGAATTTTTATTGTCTCTTGAACATGTTAATGCTGCTGTAATAGTCTTTGTGCGATAGTGTTTGTCTTACTGAAACATGCCTCAAAATGAGTAGATTTTGTAAGGTTGTTTTTTTTCCTCTGCTTTAATTATTTAAATTGAGGCTTTCATTACTCCCCTCTTAGATTTGAGGACTAATATATCCTTAATGTTGTTATAGTTTGAACGATCAGAAATATCACTTATGCAAAATGAAATCTCCAAGCCAATGTTTGAAAGTAACATGGATCCAGTCTAAGAAAATTTTATTTTGAAACTTGTTATACCATTATACCATTTCTAGTATTGTGCTATTTCTAATATGCTGAGAAGGTAGTTTTGAGTGCACAGAAAACCAGATGCCCTTTTCCTTTACTCTAAGACCTTGATGTTCAAATTATAAATGAATGAAGATACTTCCTAAATTGTTTAGAGCTTCATAGAAAAGACATAGATTTTGTCCAAGTTTACTGTGAGACTCTTTGTTGTGAAATCATTTATGTTTATCCTTTTTGTTACCTCAATTGAGATACAATACCCAGGAAACAAAGTCCTGACCTTATCAATGTGTAGTTCTGCAGGCTAAATCCACTGGGATTCTCCTAACATTCTTACCCATAGAATCAAGACTAAAATGAGCATAAAGGACAACCTAAAATAGCACACAGTTTTCTTAATGGACAAATTGCTTTCCAAGAAAGATGGAAGTAGTTGTAGTGCAGGGTGAGGAATTAAGGGCCATGGAAGAACAGTCTCATCCCCTATACCTTGGTGATCACAGCAGCTTAAGAGCTCCCAGTTTATCAAAGAGACGCTAAGGTAAAAACTGCCTCCTTTAGTTATTTACCAACTTCTGCTTCAAAAGAGATGTGTCTGCTTTACGAGACACAGACGTGGTTTAAGAACAGGGTTAGGTCTTCACAACTACGAGTGGTATCTGAAACAGCACAAGAGCCTCAGCCTCATTAACAGCACACTTAGAGGTTCTGCTTCCCATCGTTCTTCCAGGTGGTTAGCAGAGGCCAGGTTAACTGAGACAGCCACATGTGCTGCCAGTTACCTCCAGAGCCTCTCAGAAGTCAAAAGACTTTGAGGTACTCAGTGTATGTAGAAATGAAGAACTGCCTAAACAGTTACAAAACTTTGGGTACATTTTTAATATTTACATTTAATAAATTGCTGCTTTTAAAGTACACCAAAAATAAAGTCACAAAAGGGAATTAGAGGATTTATGAAACTATTAAATCATAGTGCACTATGAATGGCATGGTCCAGATATTTGGACACAAGTTTAAAGTGGGCTGATAGGTACTGCCTTCTTGGGAAGACAGTAATTCTTGGGACACTACTGATGTTTACATATGAGACCTTTCATGACTGGGAAGGCCATGTGACCCCCCCCTCCCTTGGCCCCTCTGTGAAGGGTACTATTTACCGCTCCCAAATATTCCTAATTGGAACTCTTTCCTTAACCGTAAGCCTCATCACACCACCTGCCCCAACTTACCGTGATGTTATAAAGGAATCAAAAAAGCAATTTGCAAAGAACCGAAAGGATTTTCGAAGGTAAGTTGATGTAATACTATTGTTAAATATAGAATTATAGACTTCTTTAGAGCTGGAAGTGATTATAAGAATCCTACATTGAGCTTATTTTGGTGAGGAGAGTCACTTCCGAGCAGCTTATGCACACAGATTCTTATCAGGTAAGTGTCAAAGCTGTATGCTGTAACCATGGAGCCACCACAGAGTCAGGGATTGAAAGAAGGAAGGAAACTTTGCTATGGTGTGGTTGGGAGCAGCCCTCTGGAGAGGGCAGGAGAGAGCTCCAGGGAAGAGATTGGAGTATTATCCATTTTCAAAGTTGGGTGCTGGAAGAACCGAAAGGTTGTCTGCAGTAGGATTCCCTGGAACTGGGTGGCAGCTGGGTGGTATTGAGGAAACCAAGGCAGGAAGGTCATTTAAAAAATGTTTTCTTGGGAAAACAATTTTAGATTTTTGTTTTTCATTTAAATGATTGTTCATAACAGTCATGGTATTTTATGTGCCAGGTTGTTATAAATGGCATAATGAGAGGATATTCATCCACTTTTCTGAAAACAAATTGGCAGGGTCCATATCAAGGTCAATGCTTAGAAGGATGGCATCCTCCCCTTCGGGTAGCATCCTCCTTCCCGACGCTGTTCAAGAAACACATCAAAGAGAAGTCAATGGAAGAATAGCCAGCTACATCCTATCCAGCAGATAGGGTGAAAGTCTGAACCTCTGTTTTCCTTGGGTCCCCATTCCCCTCCAACAGCTAGCACATGAGTGTGCACACAGCCCAGCTTGCACACATGTGCACACACAGTTATGCTCAATGGGAAGAATAGGGAAACAGGTGTACAACTTGTAAGAGGGTGCCTATGGAAGCAGTAAGCTGGGGACTAGGCCATACTGGACTTGGGGTACTGATTTTGGTGGGTAATGACTTTGGTCCGTGCATGTAAGAGGGACTGGACTGAGGGATTCCTCACATCGCGCATAATGCATAAGGAGGGAATGCTGAAGAACTGGCTTGTAAAGGACTTTTACCAACACATAGAAAGTCAACATATTGTTGATTTATTCTTTTGCTTCATTTTAAAATTTAACTTCAAGTTTATATCTTCTAGGGAAAAACTGAGACTTGATGAAGAAATAAGATACCTGAAATTGCGGCAGGAAAGAATTGACAGAGAAATTGATAGGTTTGTTTTTTATTCAACTTTGTAGTGCTTTAAAACATTTTAACTGAATAAATGTGTTACATAAAACCACAGTTGGTTTATTATATAAAAATACATCAAATAGCCTTCATAAATATTCTACTCAACAGTTCATCTGGAATGACATTGTAGCTTTTCTTATCCACATTACCCTCTCTGTTAATTAATTGCTAAAAGTTATCATCATTTTCTTTTACTCCACTAGCCCTAGGACTTAAGTTCAAGGCTTTTTAAAAAATAAGCCCATAACCATGCCTGGCCCTAGGGAAGATGTAAACTAGAAAAACAACCTATTTAGCTGGTCTCTCTTGGGCTGGTTCTTTGTTCCCCTTCTGCCCCTGCCCTTCCCCTATACATACAAACATTGGCCCTCACTGAAGCAGGGGAAATTAAGATCATTTAATTGTTTATTTTGTAAATTAGAGTATAAAAAGGAAACCTATAAAGTATTGAGACTAACTCACTTCTTCCTACATACCCACACGCACAAGAATAAGTACAGCCCTTTAAACCAGCCCATGGAGACCACAACTTTGTGCCTGTCATGCTCCGTATTTCTAATCACTGTTGGCAACTTACAACGCTAGTTCCCTAGGCACAGGAGAAAAATCTAGCCCATTACTTTAGAATCTTATCTCACTTCTCACCAAAGTTCTTATCACCCAGCTTTCCCCTTCACAATAACTAAATCATAAAATCCAATTCCAGATGACTTCTACAAGTTTCTAAAAATCAAATCTATGTGGAACAGGTTTTCTCACCACTGAAAATGTGTAGAACAGTTTTCCAAGCAACTCGCAGGAAACACTCAAATACGTTTTATATGACACATTGTTGGACGATGTGACGGGGAAAGCTTCATTTGGATGTGGATAAGTCCCATGTGCCTGTTCAATTTATAGGCACAACACATACGTTTCTATCTTATGTGTTATCTGTAATCTCCAAAAAAATTTATAATCTTCAAATCTTCCTCATGGAGAAAAAAGCATTCAGAAGGTAGAGGATTAAAGGATGGTACTGGCTGCATAATTTTAAATAGCTTCTTGGTTTACAGCACTAAAATTGGACACTTTTTAAAGGTGAATGTTATAGTATGTGACATATCACAAAATTATTATTAAACAAAAAAAAAAAAAGAGGAGGACTGTAATTTAAGAGTGAGCTCAAAGACAAGTTGATTTTAACAACATAAAATGAACCAGACTCTACGGACAACTTGTAACTCAAGGAGGTTCTAAGAAGGTGTTGCTGAGGAAAGGTACTGCATATGGTTTGGAGGGTGTTCTTTAAGTCTCTTAACTCTTATAAGGAACTGTAAGGAATGTTCCTTAAGCAACTTAACGGTTTCTCAGACTGTAAGAAGAGAAGGACAGACCCGAAGAGTAATAAGGAGAGAGGAGAAAATCCAGGTTGAGGAGCTAAATCAGCAGAGATGAAGTAGAGAATGAGTGAGAGAACACTTGTCACAGAGCACCCTAAAAGATAGCCCTGCTGTGCGCTCAAAGGTATCCTAGACTAAATTTAAAGAAAGCTAGTATAGGCCTTACCGGGGTTTGCTAATCGAAACTTAATGCATTAGCAAAGTACATTTGGAAATTTCAAAAAATTCCTTCCTACACCTTTCAGGAGGAAAAAAAAAAAAAGCTTTTAAAATGTTGAACTCAAAAATGGCCAGTAAAATTAGTAGCCCTATTACCCTTTTCATTTTTCTTTTTCTCATCTGTGTTTCTCTTGCTAATGTTTTTGCCTTGTCCCAAATTCCTACTTTTCCTTGCCTGGTCTCCCTCTGCCTCTCCCTTTATCACAGATTCCTGGAAAGGTTCTATTGCTTCCTGAATTCAGCTAGTCAACTTCGTTAATACTCCTTGAATGAGTACTTAGTTACAGAAATCAAAATAGATTCCTGTATATCTGCCCTCAGTGAACTCATGGTCTAGCACCCTGACCCTTCAGCCTTTTTCATTTCTCTTTCTTACTCCCCATATCTTTCCCCTGCTAGTCTGTTCTTCTGTCCCCACTGATACTCCTTAAAGTCTATGTTACTGTGTAGAATCAGTTAAGGGAATATTATGTGAATCATTTCATTAAAAATGTTGCTTTGTTGCTGGGATGTAGTGTCACTCAGTGGTTGGAATTGAGGGTTGCCTATGTTCAAATCCTCTGTGACTTGCTAGCTGTGTGACTATGGGCAGGTTACTTAACCTGTCCGAGCCTGTTTCCTCTTTTATAATATAGGGATATAGTGTACCTATTGTGTGAGTTTGTTGGAAAGGTAATTGAATTAATATGTCAAATGCTGGCAAATATCCAGCATACTAAACACTATGTAAATGTTGGCTCTATAAAAAAGTTTGGCACCTTGTTTTCTTTATTCCACAAACAGACTTCAAGCAAAGGCTACCAAGAAACCCTATGAAGCTAAGCATGACTTGGAGAAGTTTCTACATGAGCTGGTATGTTTCCTTTTTAAAAAAATAACAGGATTCTCTTTTAAGTTACAGTGGCAGAATAGAATACATTCTTGTATTTAATCATCCACAGAGATTTAGAATAATCTGTTTTACATACAGTGACAACCTCATGCTTATTCATTTATCCCCACTTTACTCTGAGCAGGGACAGTTTTTAGTAACTGAAAACCTCCAAATACAGTCAGAATTATAAACTGATAGAAATGGATTTTAAGTTATTTTAATTTCTATTAAAAATTCAATAAGATACCGGATTCTAATTACCATGTTAGATGGCCGGTCCTTGCCCTCAATTAAGAGAAACACAAGACAGAAATGATAAGGTTCTAAATAGGACTCAAGTGTGAGAAAGAAAAGGAAGGAGATTGCTCCATCTCTCCAATTTTCTTTGTCCTCTCCTCTTTTGTTTCTCCTTAACTTACGGGAAATTCTGTTAAATCTGAAAGGCCTTCTTCCCTGCCAACAGGCAAGAATATGCAGAGAATAGTATAAAATATATCTGAATGTTAGACATACTGAAGCAAGGAATAAAGAGCTTTTTATTTTCAGTATGCCAGGCTTCTACTAAAAAATGTCAAGTAACTCCCATTGCTACCGGTGTAACATCAGATTTCTATGAGCCAGAAAGGAGTAAAAAGCATCTTCAATATTAAAAAAGTAGGACTATGCTTAAAAAAAAAAATGAAGCCTTTCTCCCATTTCCTTGGTATCTCTTTCCTACTATTGATAGAGATGTGGGAACAAAGAAGTGCTGATTTAGAGTAAGAAAATGACTACGCAAGTGTGCCAGTCAAGGCAAGTGACCTCAGTTGTTAAATGGTAAATGGCCTGTGTATCAGGGAAACTAGCACACCAGAGAGTCCCTGTGTTATTTAAACCACACATAGCCCTTACTCAGCTCCAGTTCATTGTTGCCCTGCAGGAATGGAGGCCAAAATACTATCACATCTTCCGCTGTCAGTAATCCAGATTCTTCTGTAAAATCTTTTGATTTGGACCCCAAGTTTTAAAATACTCTAACCTAAATCTATCTGCAGACCAGATGTGGCCTCTGGACTGTGTCTTTGCAGCCCAGAGTCTAAATGCAGCCTGGATTTGGAGCACTTCAAAACCAGGCCCCGATCAGTTTATTCTCAATTCAAGGCAAACCCTTCACTTATTCTCCATCTTATTCTCAACTACATGTCAAGGCAAACCCTTCACTCCCACTGAGCCTTCTGAACATACCACATTTACTCATTCTCATATACTTTGTTCATCTGCAATCTTACTCCCCAGCTTTCAAATCCTACTCATTCTTCAGTGGCCTGCTCAAGTTCCATCTTCAGGATGAGGCTTTTTCCACTGGCTCTAGCTCTGTCCTCTCCAGACAAATTTGATATCTCTCATAATTTCTATGCTAGAATTTGGTGGTGTTTTAATTGAAGAATAGTTGTTTTCTTCAAGCCAGACATAAAGATAAATATTACCTGGCTTAGAACAACCAAGTCCTCCAAAGCAGAGTCTATTCTGGAAACTTTTACTCACCTATTAAAAAAAGAAATCTCATGGTGAAAAAAAATGTAAATGGAAAGCAGTGGCAAGTGTGTCTCTTTCCTACAGTGAACTGGGTACCTTTAAAGAATTATATCTTTATAACCACAAATCTTTTGTGAAAAGTGGTAAGATATTAAAAAACAAAAGATTATCATTTTAAAACAATTCAGATTTTGGATTATTAGGTTTAAAAAAAAAAACCTCAAAATTCCTTCAACAATTTGAGTTAAGCTTTCCAAAGTATTTATCTTTGGATAATGAAAAAGTGCCAGAAGTTTATTCTGGATGTGAATACATACTTAAAGTGTCTTTCACTTAAATTTCTCTATCAAGTGATAGAGAAAGCTCAGGACCAAAAGAATGGAAAGCGATTAGTTATGTGACACCAAATGGTTAAAAAAAAAAAAAATGAGCATGGGGTTTTCTTCCTAAATCCATCTTTTGTCAAAAAATAATTAAGTGATCCATCTCATTTGATAATTAGGGTAATCTCATAGTCAAATATCTTCTATTGAAGAAACTCTATGAACCTCTAATTTTTTAATAGCGATATAGAGATCGCAGTGAGCAAGGATTTCTGACTTCACTGTCATCATCATCCTCATCCTCATCATCGTCATCATCAACAGAAGACTATAAGCTGGAGGAAGACGAATGCCAAGAGAAAGCAGAAATTAACTGTATTTAAGACTATTGCATACAATTTAATTTTAACAGTATGTTTAATTCAAGTTCAGTCCATGAGGTCAGTATTGAGTATCTATTACCATTCATCTTTTAAAAGTCTTAAAATTAAAAAAACTCTTGAAACCAATAAATCTTAGTAAATCATCCTTAAGAGATCTGTCCAAGCATAATCTTGGCTCTCATTTATAGAAAACATATTTTAAGATGGAAAAATAATCATTATGAAGCATAGAGTGCTTTCAACCATTCCTTTAGAAATAGATCTTGATAATAGCAACCATTCATCATAATACAAAACAGAAAGAGGATTAATTTACTGTGGCATACGAAGTCCTGCCAGTTCCTAAATGCCCTGAATAGTTTCTCGGAGATTTTTTACATTGTTTAGGCCTCAAGGAAAACCAAAGCCCCACCTCCAGGTTTGGTAGCAAACAAACTCTGCTTCTCAGGGGATAAGCTTCCATTGCTCCTCTGGTAATAAGCTTCATGCACGTTTGCTAGGAACTTGGACAGCTTGTCGGCAGGTACTATTGATACTGTGCAGCCTCCCCATCCTGCTCCAGTAAGTCGTGACCCTTGAGCCCCAAACTTCCTAAAACAATAAGAAAATGAAAATTAGACCCTGTAAATGAAAATGGTAGTTATTTGTCTGATGCTTATAGAACAAGTGCTAAGAAGAAAATGTGTTTGTTTGTTTTGTTTTTGCGGGGGGGGTGTTTATCAAACATGTAAGGACAGTATGAAATCATACTGTTTCAGAAGGTGATCTGAAATTAATTGTGTCTGAAATTAGTCCCTCGTTTTGAATCTAAGTAGCAAAAGTTAGCAGTACTCCTGTTTCTTGAGGGCTAGCAATAACCCACTGTTATCTTGATTCCATAAAGTCTCCACTAAAAGAGTTGTGCGGCACACCTACGGGGGATGAAAGAGAGCTAAAAAGAAAACAGACCATGGGCATGATCAACAGTATGAATCAGAAAGTGGCCCCAAATGAGGGCAAATCAAAATTTAAAGTGCATAGTATACAATAAATGAGGTCTTCGTCCAGTGGCTATTTGCTTAAGGAATGGTTATTTTATATAAATTCAGTCCCCGAGAATAGACAGACTAGACTCATGCTAAATAAATTTGTCAACAAAGAACATGTTATTAAGCTCTAGGTCAATTTGTCTAATATCTAATGGGAAATTATGCAGACCTTCCACAAAGAAGATGGTGGCCTTTGCAGGTTCATACCCATCTTCACTTTGCCTTAGTTCATCTGACAACTGGACTCAGAATTTACCATCAGATGAAATGTGTGATTAGGATTGAAACCACTATATAAACCACCACACAGCAAGAAGCAATTTTAGCCACAATCAATGAGGCACAGTTTCAAACTGAACATTTGTACCAAAGTAAAAAGCTTGCACAAAGTACAAGGATCGCTCATCTTTAAAAGTGCAATTTGTTCTGACAAAAAACTAACATGTACTTCCAATTCTTCCTAATAAAATTTACCAATTTATAGCAGATTAAAAATTCCATAATTAATTTAGCACAATTTTGTCCCTTTTTCCCATCTAAATAAGTTACTTTGCTTCCTGGAAAATATCAATAGAATATTACCCCTACTCTAGGACATCAGAATAATTGCACAACAGTAATTCATTTTCCCCTCAATGATTTTCTCAATTGATTTCTTTTCATCATCTGTTTTATTCATTAAAATATGCTTTTCAAATGAAAATAGACGTTTAAGGAAATAAACAAAAACGCTGGCAAATAAAGATTACTCATCTCCTCCTATCCCTCAGACTTTCAGCTTATGGCCCAGTAGTTGAACTGAGCCCAGACTCCTATAAACTCAGCTGAAAAGCTCCTCTAATACTGGGATTCTAGGATCATTCTGAGCTACTAGGCTGGCAAAGTGGCAGAGTGCACTTTGGTGATTTAAAAAAAAAAGTTATCACATATAGTCACATCAAACTATCCTGCATTGTAAAAGATGCTGAGAAAAATGGAGGTATCACTGAAGCATTCTAAAATCTGGGCATCGAAGCCAATCACGGCATGATCTAGAGAAGAACAATGTACCTTCTTACTTGATTTTCTAAGACCCAAACTCTGCCATTTTGCTGAATCCAAGTCAACCAATTCTTTTATGATCTTCAATGGGTTTCTAGGCATATTTTCTTACACTTTCTCATTTGGGCAATTTTTGAAAGTTGTGGTTACAAAATTGAACCTAAAGCAAACTGAGAGTGTTATTTCTAACTGGCTGCAAAACCCATAGGAATTGTGCCAGAGGGTCTATTTTCCTGAGTATCCTGCCAGTTTCCAGAGAGCAGAAGCCAGAAATCTTTCTAGGCAAATACATTCACTTCTGAGTCTCCAGAGCTGTTCTGTCACCACCCTGCCTGCTACAGATGAGAATGGACTGGATTGCATCAACCACATGGCCCGAAATCATAAGGATTGCTCAAATAGAGAACGATGTTTTTATAAATAACCTTCTGCCCCTGAGTTAATAACACTTGTGATCACAAATTAGAAGGCTACCCTAGCAAATGGTCAGCAGCCTGCTCAGCTGTCCACACTCAGAAAGGGAGAAAGGTCCTATCGGCAGTGGTCCCCACAAGGGTTTTTAGAATGCTCTTTGGCATATGCATTAGAAATTCTGAGAGAGAATACAGCCTGCCTAAAATGTCATAAAATACTTGCTTAAGGTACAAGGCACAGGACAATGGGGAGAAATTAGGGGTGAAGGGGAGATCCAGTAAGACCCAACATTGCTACAAAGAGGGAAAGCAAGGAATTTTGCCTTGTATTTCAATTCAGTTTTATTTATTTCAAAATAAGTAAATTTTATATTTTATATAAATGGATAGTAAATAAATTATTTCAGAAACTCTTCAGTCAGGGACAGGTTATAGCTCTCTCTCTAGTCCTAGGTTATAGCTATCTCTCTAGTTCCAGATATTTGGTAGGCTTTAATAAATGGTTGCTGGATATTGTATTTGTTTTAAAATCAAAGCATGTGCTCAGGCTGTTTTTTTTATTGATATTAGAAAAACATTGAATGTTAAAGTTAGAAAACTTTGATCAAATAAAACAAACATTATTAACAATGAAGGGAAAAACTAATGCTTGCCAACTTATATCTTTTAAATAAAATGTAAATTTTAAGAAATGGTTAAATTTTAGAGTCAAATTTACTGAGGGACAGTTTACACAATGTATGTAAATATAAGCAATCAGTAACATAATGTCTAACTTCTGAAGTCTAGAATCTTCTGACTAGAATCTCAGGAAAACAAATCTTCCAGAACAATTGCTATGATTTTTACAGCCAGTTTAGCATCACTTGCATTTTGCTTTAGATGTAAGAAACCACAGACTACAAATAATGTTCAAATGAGAAAGTATAAGATGACTAGAAGTGTGTTTTAGAAATTTATGTAAGACAATAAAGGCCACTGAAGACCAGTTGGTTTGGTTCCAGCAGGTAGATTAGGGGATGGATGGATGGATGGATGGATAGATAGAGGTGGAGGTTGAGGAGGATAATAAGTAAAAGACATAAGCCCAAAGAGAAGTGAGTCCCTGAAGGCAGTTGAAATAGCTCTCTTTACTGTCAGGATGTACAAATTAGTACTTAAGATCATGAAGGTAACCCATAGAAATAGGGATCTGTATTTCATTCTTCCCAATTCTGATATGGTCAAGAGAATGGGTATGAGAAGCTGAATAGTATGACCACTGAATGAAGCTGTGGAAAGACTTCTGAGGAAGACAGCAAATTAACTTTTGTAACCTTTGTTGAGCTATTAAATTTTGTCATTTTAATAGCTTTGGCAATAAATCCTGTCAGGCTCAGCTAGAACTCAGTTTTTCTAACTTTTGGTCCAGTTTTCCTCTCTTTTACCCACACAGCAGTGAATCCTCTCTAATTTCAACAAGTGTCAAAATAGAAATAAAAGGCGCTATTTTTTTCTCAACTGTACCCAGGGAAATTGATAACAATTGAGCTCACATATAATTGATTTGATTTCAAAATTGTTTTGTCTTCATCAGTAAATTCTACTTTAAATTTTAGTCATTTCTTAAAATTTACATTTTGTTCATTTAAAAGAGTTATTTATAATTGGGCAAACTTCATCTTTCCCCTTCACCATTATATTTGTTTCACATAGTTGAAGTTTTCTAAAATTAATTTCATTTAAAAAAGAAAGTAAACAATCTAACTGCTAAGGGTAGTTTCCTTCTCCCTCCCTGGCCTTTTCCTTGGATTCTAAATTGATTTTCTCTTGAAAGGCAGTGAAAGTCTCAATTGAAAAATCAGCTCACATTGGCATTCTATTCTCTTCCTCCTACCCTTTCTTTCCACTTGGGTCATAAAGTTGTTTCTTCTAAGTTGTCTTGTGGGTAAGCTACCCAGAGAGGCCTTTTGATTTAAGATTTTAAGCTTCTTGATAATGATTTTAAGATTTTAACTTCTTGGTAATGCCCTGAGTATTCTAGGCATCATACTCCTTTTTCACTCACTCAGTCAGTAGTCTTTTCATGCAAATAGTTTGCAAGCAGTCCATCAGGAAAATTAAAGGAATGCTAAAGTGCCACAAGTGGACCAGGGAGAGTAATCAAGCTTGTCTTTGCAGTGTAAGTTCGTGAATTTCAGTTTTCTTCCTATTTCTCTGTTCTCCCTAAGGCAACGAACCTTCCCAGGCTGCCCAGTCTTAGGCATAGCTTCCCCACTAACATTTTTAAAGGGGACAGGGACGTGTGGAGGTACTGGTAATTCTTATACAAAAATAATACTCTACCAGAATTTGAGTTTATGACACCCGCGGTCCATACACTGAACACTTCCTCTGCCAAGCCCAACGAGGTAGTCGTAAAACTTTAGAAGGACTAGCACTTAAGAGTGTCTCCACTTTTCATTTGAACTTTCCTCACAGTTACCATCTCCGGGTCTTCTATTGTCTATCTTTCTCTCCCCATTTTTTAACCATCCTGCACTACCACTATTTCTTGCATTCTTCTGTACTCCTCCTGCTTCCTTATACATTCACATAAAAGAAAGTGCCAGAGCTTTTGAAAGCGGAGTTTAAACTTCAGTTTCACACGGGACACAAATACCCACTGCAAAGTATTTGTTGACTAAAAAAAGGAATGACATCAATGACTGCATTCCCAGAATATTGGGAGAAAATTATCTTCTGTCACAGTGATAGCAAAGAAATAATTACATAAGCTTAAGGACCAGACAACAGTTTTGGCCAGCATTTTCAACGTGCTGAAAGATAATCTTTCAATGTGGGAAACTTGGTCCCAATTGGTTATGGAATAAGTAGAATTTAATTTTGATACTTTGCAATTGACTTTCCAAACAAAAACCACCATTAAAAAAAGGAATGGAGCTCCTTATACTAGGCACAGCTGAATTTCCCTCAGAAAAGCAATAAGCAGTTAAAAATGGGTCAGGCAGAAACACTTTGCCATTAAGGAAGGAGTTTCCAAAAACAAATAAATGAAAAAATAAATAAAAGTTACTCTTCCAAACCCTTTAAGACATAACCACTAAATCTATCTCTGGAACCACATTTTTTAACATATAGACTTGTAGCTGCACAAACTGCTAGAACAGAAACAGGAAGAACTGCCTTTACACTGGAGATCATAAAGCATGGCAACAGTTCAAAATTACTGAACTCAAGATGAAAAGAAGCAGAACTAGAAGTCAACCTTTCTAACTTTCAATCCAGTTTTTATCCCACTCCACATTCAGCTTCTCTGCTCAAGATGGCCTTGTTCAATACTTCAAACTATGTTCACATACTTCAAACTATGGCAACAAAAGCTCCTGTCATTAAAACTTTAAAGCTAGGAGAGAAAAATAGATTTTTAAAAAATAGGTTGAAAAAAAACCCATATTCAAATGTAATCACATCTAAATATAACAAAGGGGAAAACATTGATTTGGCAGCTAAGCTTTCCCACTGCCTCATTATTCTAACTTGTTCAAATCATTCAACCTTTAATGCCTTCTCTCAGCAAAAAGACCTCCTCTTTCTCTCATTTCTTATGACATGATAACTCCATCCCAGACAAGTTAAGTTTGGCTTCCAAAAATGTGACTTTTACAGAAACAAGGAAATTTACTCAGGTCAAAACACAGGTGTCATCTTGATCCTTTTTTTACCCACTCATAAATTGTCTCGAATCTTCCTTCAAAACGTAGCCCACATCAAATCATTTAGACATCTACTACCACCTTTCTTACCCAAAGACAGAATCTTCCAACATCCTCCAAAGCTGTGAGGCATGGTGCCTCCTATTCCTCCTACCTCATCACCTGCTCTCTCCTTTCACTGCCCTCTGGCAACACCGATCTGCTTGCTGTTCCTCACCAGTGACAGCCACATACCCACCTCAGGGTCTGTGCACTTGCTGTTCTCATTTCTTCACTTCCTTTGGTCTCTGCTCAGATCTCATCTCCTCAAAGAGGCCTTCTTTCACCACTGTATATAAAGATTTCCTACCCAGCCCTGGTTTCTCTGTTCCTTTTTATTTTTTTTCATTGCACTTTTCACTACCATTCCATTGTTTGTTTGTTTGTTGTTTTTTTCAATATTGTTTCTCTCTTTCCTTGCAAGAATGTCAGCTCCTTAAGATCAAGAGCAGGTTGATCATTCCCATAGGAGAAAGTTCTTTAGAGAATTCCAGGAGACTGGCAAATGTCTCTCCACTTTTCAGGGGATCAAATTACCCCACTACCTTCCAGGCAAAGATGCTTCTTCCTGAATTCTGTAAAAATCATTCCATTTCCTCTTTTTTCCAGAACTGAACAATATTTGTCCTTTCCATTTACTGGGCCGTTGATATTTTCAGAAAAGAGCATTTATAATGAAACAAGCTCTAGAACGTTTTTTGGCAATTAGTGAACAAACACTGACGTCAGCATAGTGATTCTCATCAGTGCTATGTTCAAGTGTCTGGACAAGTTGGGTTACACATGCCATTTGTGATCTTGGAGCTACTTGGTTTAAACTTTTCAGGCTGGAAGTGTGGCAACGAGTGAGGCAAGCCACAGGCGCCAAGTGGTTAATTATATTTTCATTATTACTTGCATGCATTCTGTATTATCTTTTGACAGTGGAAATAAGATCTAACCATTTGAAAGTTCTCCCAATTTCCCTTTCAGTTCTCCCAAGGTCACTGATATTCCTGCTGGGTAAAGGGACCATTCTACTCTATTATCCCCATTCTCTAGCAATTATATGTTGTTCTCAGGCTTTGTGAAAGAGTTTCCCTCTTTACATTTCTGTCTCAACAGACCATTTAGAAATGGACTTTCTTCAGTCCCTGTTTCCCAAGTTGCCTAACTGAAACCTAAAATGCAAGAAACCCTCTAAACAAATCCTTCAGCAACTTCCCTCCACAAAACTATCAGACTTGCTGTCTCTTTCCACATCCTCCATTCTTCTGAATAAAAAACTAAACTAAGACACCAGATAGAAAATGCGGGTAAAGCCACAGTGTTGCGGATAGCACTGACTGAAATATTATGAGAAAGTAATAACAGGCCTACGTCTGAGAAAAGCTTCCTCCCTGAAATGCCTCATCATCCAAAGATGGGAGAGTCTTCTTTATGGTGGTGTGAACTGACTTCAGACCTAAATCCTGACATGTTAGCATAGAGCCTACAGACATTTAGGAGGGAACAAGTTCAGCCCTGTGTGACAGATTATCACTCCGAGAGGAAGTGAAGAAGAGATCTCCGTTCATGTGGAAGAGGATGAAAAAGTGGCAATTTTTTTTTTTCATTAAACAGTTCCTTTGGTGGCATCCCCAGCCTCTGCCAGGCTCCGCTCTCAGCCTCACCGGCAGATGTCCACCAACTGGTCCAGTTCGGGGCAGCTGCACTCGTACATGTCCCGGCAGCTCACGTGACTCTGGTTCATTAACTCTCCCAGCAGCTGGACCATGTCATCAGGGGCTTCCTCACAGATCTTCTTGAATTGAAGAACCCGCGCAGCCTCACTGTACACATGCTTTGCCCGCTGGTAGAGTTTGAAGATGAGCACTGAGGAAGCAAGGTGGTGGGGAACAAGGTTATAAATAGTAACTGGACATCCCAGCGAAAAGAAAAATACAGGTATTGAGGATGTCTATTTCTGTCTTCAGTATCAATACCTTAGACTTTACATAGGTCTCTCTTGAACTGAAAGAATTCTTTATTGTCTAAATTTGTCTCTTCTCAAGGTAGTTTTACTTTTTTCTTGATGCTGAATACAATCGTGTAAGTGTATTTTCTTCACTTTATTCAACACACCCAGACATGTGCAATGACGCGTGTGCAAACTGACTCCTCCCACTGGAAGAGAGAGCTAGTGTGTGCTGAGCGCTCCCTCTGTATCAGGCTGCAAAAGCACAGCCTCTCCTTCTTATTCTGGGGGATGCGCAGCATGATCCCCGATTAGCAGACCAGATACGTCTCAGCAGAGTGAAGTGACGTATCTAAGGTCACACATCCAGAAAGTGGCAGAAGCCAAATAGATCAGGCTTCTGACCCCAGTCACATTCCCTCCACACTGACCGATCAGAAGGGGCCAATGAAAATACACGTACTAGTCATTGTATTTATAGAAATGTATCCGAGAGATCAGCACAGACTGCACACTGCGTCATTATTTACATAGCAGAAAATAAAAGCCACTCCAACTATCTAATAATAAATAACAGGAGACATTTCAAAAACGATGCTACATTCACTAAAAACCATGACTGTTATTGAAAAATTCTGAAACAATTTACGTCATGGCAAATTGTTCATAAGTGACTAAGGAAGATACAAAACTAAATGTACAATTGATACCAATATTGTATTCACAAAATACACATATTTATGTATATTTTCAGTTTTAAAAATTACAAGAAAGCACCAAAATGCTAACACTTTTATCTCTGTGATATATCATGGATGACTTTGTTTACCTTGACACATTCCTGCACTGTCCAGATTATCCACAATGACTAAATTCAGTTACAGAAATGTCCTGCTCCAATGGTTGTGACTAAGTCAGATGCCTCCTCTACCTTGAATAATAACTGAGGCTTCCTTACTATTTTTACCCGTGCTGATCAGTGGCGGGACTGATGCAGTGGGTCTGAGAAAATTTTGGAATGTTTTTGGAAGCTATCTCGCCCAGTAGAAAGAGGCAGAGCAGAGCATCAAAAGGTCTGTCATTTCCTCTCAGCTTTGTGACAACTAGCTGTACCCAAGTTGCTACCTCTTTTAAGATTTATTTATTTATTCATGCAAGAGCTGGGATGTAGGCCTGAGGTGTGGGGGAGTGAGAGGACCCACCAGAGACAGAATGGGGAGCAGAACAGGCGGATTGACTGAAGTACATTGCTGAGGGGAGCAGCGGGCAAGACAGGAGAGGTCTGCTGCTCCATGTGGGAATCTCCCTGGCCAAGGATCGAACCCATGCTGCAGTGGATGTGGACAGCTTCAGAAGCCGAGACCCAACCCCTTGTGTCACCCAGGAGGCCCTAAGTTGCTATCTCTTTAAGGCTCTATTCCCCTTTCTCTAAAACAACATTGAGAATTCTCAAGATCCTTTCACCTCTAATATTTGATTCTGTGAAGAACTGCCTCCAAGCATTGATATCCCACATAGTGCTCCATTTTGTAAAGAGGATGCTGTGACTGCTACCCTGATTGCACCCCAAGTTCTACTTACTGCCTTTCTCTACCCCTTATCTGCCCCAGAGGCTGACCTGTGTGGAGCACACCAGTGGGTTTCTTGCCATCTAGATTGGAGAGGGAGAAGGGCAGCGAAAGATGGGGAGGGAAGAAAGTAAGGTCAGAGGGTTTACGCCCTCAGCAGCTCCCTTCTTGCAGAACCAACTGGAGCTGGCCTGTACTGAAGGGCACTGACTATGATTTCAACATGACTCCTCAGGGTCTTGTCCAGGCTTCTCCCCCCTAGACTACTACTACTACTTCACAAATGCTTTTATTATCCACTTATGAAGCGGTAAGTTTCAGATCACATTTCCCCCCTTCCACAGCACTGTCCTACTAACTTGCAGATGTTTTAAAAAGACAGCCAAGGCTAGAGGAAGTGAATAACCATTCTAAGGGTTTGTGTAAATGTTTAGTAATTATAAGGGTGGGGTTAACTTTCCTATAAATTAATAATGAATTAAATGTTTTCTTTCAAAGGATCTCAACTGAGTCATACTAGGTATTTAAACTTACAGTTAACTGCTTACATCAATGAAATGATGCACATTCATGTGGAATTTCCAATTCTCTTTCAAAGAAGACCTAAAAGCAGTCATCAAGTCAAATCCGTTCTTTTGCAATGAGTCTTGTAATCATTCCACCCTTCTATTCCCACTCTCATGACTCAAATTTTATTACCTTTCCCATGTGGACTATTTTGCAGTGAAATTGATATTCCTTTTTTAATCTCTCTCCCCTGCGATTACATGGTTGCTGAGTTGAGCTGCCAGACTGAGCCCCTGATGCCGTCTTTCTCCTGTCACTATTCCAAACCTTTCCTGCTTCCCTGGCATTTACCATAATCCAAACTCCTGAGCTCAGCATACTCAGTCCTAATCAGAACTCTCCCTACCAACCAAACTGGCCCATTTGTTGCAGATACCCAAGTGCTCCTTGGGTCTAGTACACTCATTCATCCCACACAGAAATGGCTTCTTGTCCTTTCTCTTTGTCAAAATTTTACCTATTTCTGAAGGATTAGTTTAAATATTAAGCCATAATAGCCCCAGCTGGAAACAGTCTCTTGACCCTGAAATTGCAGGGTCACACTTGCAGTTCATGGCACTCATTTTGTGCCTGTGAATGTACTTTCCATAGGAACTGGTTCTCATCTCTGCAGTTTGCCGACTGCTGAAGACAGAAACCAGGTTTTCTAGATCCGTCTTTCCACCACCACAACACCTCACCCCACAGTGACTTCAACAATGTGACAGAGGCTCAGTGGGTATTTGCTGTTGATGATAATACAGTTAGGATTTTATTTTAACTCCAGCTCAATATCAAGATCCATGCTGCTGTTTAAAAAAAAAAAAATGTACCAATACTCACAGTTTACTGAAGTGTGGAAGCTGAGGAAAGGAGACAGTAGATTCCCTTTGCTATTGACTTTGCAACTACTGATATCAAGTGTGGGTGAAAAATAGAAAAAGAACTAACATGGATTCTCTAAATGTAGGTGGGAATAAAAACACAACGATCTGTTTGGTTCCATTGGCAGCCAGGCCATATGAATCAGCCCGCACTGCAATGTGAACTTGTCATCTCCATCATAAGTTCATTGGAAATGGGAACATGATTTATTTTAAGGTCTGAGTATCAAAATGCCTCAAGAGAAAAAAAGTCCTATCAATACAGCACTTGGCATAGGTCACCGGCAAAAATACACCGTTTGAAGAACAACACAGAAATCACACAGGCAGATTTAAGAATAAAAACTCAAAATCTCTTCACAGGAAAGAAAAATGATGGGCCACTGATTGACATGTATGTATCTGAGATAGTGCCAATAATTTTATACAAATTTATATAATCCAGGTTATAGAATATTCATTTTGAAAGGAAGAAAAATTATTTTGATAACTATAATTTAAGATTGTTCTTTTTTTTAAGTTGAAGTTGCAACAAAGTGTTTAAAATACTAACTTTAGGACTCCATATGGTTCAGTTTTACTTTGGAACTACTTTACCGCCTATAATCATAGGCCAAGTCACAAAACCAAAGCAGGGAATGGAGAGAATTAGTTCACTTGTACTGTACTGTCCCATGATGAAGAGATCACCTAATTTCCAGGCACAATGAAGCAACATCCACAGCGACCATCAAGCGGGGCTATTTAGCTGACAAATCAGTGTTATGCTCTGATGTGTGAAGTTTTTTTTCCCTAAATTTGAATTATAAAATTTTCAAATAAAATATATCAAACTATGGAAAAATACTCCGTAAACCCATCTCCTAGGTGAAACAGGTATTATCATTTTTACCCTATTTGTTTTAACTGATATTTTGCTGAAGTGTTTTAAAATAGAGATGTGACATTTCCTCCAGTATGTCTGAGTGTGCATCTCTATAAAATAAGGATATTTTCTTATATAACCTGCATACCATCATCACATCTAATGAAATAACTATGATTCCTTAATGTCATAATTTTCAATTCCTATTTAAAATG
This sequence comes from Scalopus aquaticus, assembly GCA_004024925.1. Taxonomy (NCBI): domain Eukaryota; kingdom Metazoa; phylum Chordata; class Mammalia; order Eulipotyphla; family Talpidae; genus Scalopus; species Scalopus aquaticus. The sequence goes on along the minus strand of PVIJ01006941.1, from coordinate 32,941 downwards.
TCCCCCAGTTGTCTTTTAATTTTCAGTTGATTTACACCAGGATTCAAAGTCCACACATTATATTCAATCATGATGCCTACTATGTCTCTTTAATCAAGAACTCACGGTGATTTTTGATACTCTAGATCCTAAACATCATATATATGTTATATATATAAATAACATATATTCTGTAGATATGTATCACACACACACATATTTTAGAGCCAATCCTCTCATAAAACTCAACGAGAGAGTGTATGCTTTGTTTTTCCTTTTGGATTACGTATTCCAGTGTGTCATATTTAGGACTGAATAGTCTAAAGTAGAAACTGTCCAGAGAGATGTTTCCTGTTAAACCTAAAGACTGGTGTTTTGATTTGTGACAAGAAACATTCCGTCTAACAGAACCTCACAAATCTGGTACTTGTGGCGTCTGTTCTCCATTGCAGTGTTTCGCAGCAAGCTTTCTGAATAAGAACGTCTAATGAGCACTCTCGCTGGGCGTTCTGACGGTGCGTGAGAGACTGCCATGCCTCGCACTCCCTGAACGGTAGTAACTCAGACAACAAGGGAAAGGGCAGAAGGGGCATCTGGTTTCAATTGTGATATAAAAATCTTGCCAAAGGCTACAACAGATTTGGAGACCACCCTTTGGGAGGGGAAACAGTTCTGTGTTGGCTGGATATCACAAACGCTCTCTGGATCAGGGTTCTGGCTTGTTACGTGTTGGCAACTTAGCAGGTCTCTGTTGTACAGATACCAAGAAATCCAAGAAAATCTGAAACTTTGTCTGGAACAGTTTTCTTCCCTGTCTAGTTAATGTTAAAATTGGATACTCCATGTCTATAAGCTCTTATAATCCTTGAGAGCAATTATTATATTAGAGGGTGAAGGAAGTTGTTTCTTACTATGTTCATTGCATGCATGATTACTTCTAAGGCAAATTCAATTTAAAAATATAATACCAGATGTCATTTTCCTGCAATACTACTAGTGTCCTGTCCTATCCATGGGAAATCTGAAGCTCCAAAATAGGATGTGTCACATAGACTTTGGAATATTGACCTTCTCTAATCTTAGAGAATATTAGTATATTGAATATTATCCTGAAATCATGACACAGATTCTGAGTTCTAAATGACCATGGCCAAATATATTTAAATTGTAAATGTTGTTAAATAATTTCACTATATTGTGATTCCATCTGCTAGCTCCAAACTTGCTTTTGTCTCTCACCTCCTTGCTATGCTTCCAGTCCAACATACAGGCTTCTGTTTTAGACCCACTGAAATAGCTGTTTCATTGACAGAATATTTTTTCCCTATGATTGTTGGGCTTTCTAGTCTCAGATGTCACGGCTTCAAGATGTTATAACTCCAGTCTAGAGTAGCTCCCTCACACATTCTGTCCATCCTGTTTGAGTCTCCCAACACTTATCATTGCCCAGTTTTTTGTGTTCAGTTATTCATTGATTTGTGGTTATCTCCAGAAAGTGAGCTTTGGGAGAGCAAGGAGCTTGCCTGGTGTCTTCAGTATTGTACCTTAAGAGGTTAAAGTACAGCCTGGCATATAACAGGGGCTCAATAACTATTCGTTGAGTAAACTGTTCAGTTCCTTGTCTTCATAACAGAACGGCAGTGAAACTCAGCTAAATAAACATTTGTGGGACAAAAGCTATAAGAAACAAGGAAAAACCTATTGTTTTGGCACTTTATGATTACTCGCCCCTTCACCAACAAGTGAGAAAGTTTGTTAAAGTGAGATTTGGGAACTGAATTGACAACTAGTGAACTCCAGTATCCAAAGTATACCCAATACCACTATCATAAATGTCTAGGGACTATTTATATTTTATGTTGTTTCAGAGATGTAGGAGGAAAGAAATTTCTAAAACAAACAAAATGTGTTTTAAATAAAAGGGAAGGAATAGAAAAGAGATGATCATGCCAGTCTAATCTATATTTTTTTTCTTTTGCACACTTTTTGTAAGAGATCCCTAATAATACCTTCAAGTGATTACTTACAATCAGAATCTGCCTCTAATCAATGAATCTAAACCAGGGCACAACCTAATTGGCTATCTTGTTGCATCTTTGGTGGGAAAGGATGAGACAATGCTTGTGACTGAAGAATTCTGCACTCAAGACTTAGTGGCCTTCTCTTTGTTACCTCTTCTACTAAAAGAAATGCCAAAAGGACCTAGTGAGATGATTCCAGCATCAGTCAACCAGTTGTTCTTATTAAGCACCTACTAAGTGCTGGACACCATGCCCCAAATGACAGGAATAACAAAGAATCCCTCGCTTTAAGAAACTTACAGCTCAATTAAATAGCTAAAGTAAACAATGAGACCATTGCGCAGTGACCAGTTGCAGGAGATATCAGTGCTGGGGGCAACTGAAGGTGCACTAAGAAGACAGGGCTTGATGGGGAAGAACAGGAACAGGAAGTGCCATAGGAGAAGGGCCTGAGCCACAGTTTCCTTACTGCAAAAACAGGCCGGCCAAAGGCCTGAAGTAGGAAAAGACAGAGTGTGTTTCTTTTTTTTTTTTTTTTTAAGATTTATTTATCTATACATACAAGCTGGGGTACAGGCCAGAGGCGTGGGGCGGCGAGAGGATTCACCAGAGACAGATAGGGGTGCAGAACAGGCAGATCAGAAATACACTGCTGAGGGGAGCAGCGGGCGAGGCAGGAGAGGTCTGCTGCACCATGTGGGAATCTCCCCGGCTGGGCGTCAAACTCGCATCTCGGGCTGCCAACAGCTCCACAGCGCAGCGCCCAACCACTGCGCCACCAGGGAGGCCCCCAGAGTGTTTCTGAGCCTGTCTGAGTTCTTTGAGGAGAGCCACCTGACCAAAATTCCTCGAGATGCATCCTCTTTATGAATCTTCTTTATGATACACATCACACAAAGGGTGTACAGGAGCACCCCCCGCTTCATACTCAGCCACAGTGATGCTTTCGTAACCCACATGGTGTTTTTCAAATTGGAAATGTTACAGAAAATCTGAATTACGACTTTCCCTTGAAAACCAAAAGATCTGGCAACACTAAATCTACATTCTCGCACAGCAACAGTAGGCCGGAGTTAAAGAGCAAGTATCCTTTTTAAATAGGGCACAGAAGCATTTTTATTTACAGAGTTCCCACTATCCCCAATTACACGATGCTCAGCCTGCCTCGTGAGTTTAGATGCCTCCCTGGTCCTTGTATGCATCTGCTTGTGGACTCTACAAGCTGCCTCTAATAGGAGTAATTGCCTAGGGAAGGAAGGCAAACCAAATGGGTAATCATGTTATAATGAGCTACTATTACTCTTACTAAAAAAAAAAAAAAAAAAAAAAAACACCTGTGATAGGTATGCTGACACAGCCTGTATTGAACTAAAGTCTGTGTTCCCACAACTTCTACTGTTTGGCCTGATTTCTGTACCCCAGACACATGTAAACACAAGACAGCCACTGAGAGAGCTGAAGAACACTCTCATGTCTGATGTTTTTTACACACTGATGAGGATCCACTATGTGCCAGTTTTAATACTAGGGAAACAAAAATGATTAAGATAAGCTCTTTTTCTGGGCCTCACTGGTGGCGCAAGGGATTAAGTCTCAGCACTATGAAGCTATCCGCAGCCACTGCAGCATGAGTTCGATCCTTGGCCAGGGAGCTTCCCACATGGCGCAGCAGACCTCTCCTGCCTCGCCCGCTGCTCCCCTCAGCAGTGTATTTCAGTAGATCCACCTGTTCTGCTCCCCACCTGTCTCTGGTGAATCCTCTCACCCCGCCCCCCACACACACCTCTGGCCTACACTCCAGTTCTTGTATCATAAATAAATCTTTATAAATAAAAGCTCTTTATCAAAGACAGAGATTAAAAATCATGAGCTATTTTTACAATACCATAGTACTTTGATATGACTAACATAAATGAGGATGAAGAAAAGAAGTAACAGGAAACAGAGTGAAAGAGAAAATTGAAATGACACAGGCCAGATCGTGAGGACCTTGTATGTCATGCTAAGGTATTTAAGTTGTATCCTATAGATAGGGTTCTTGGCCTTTTTAGGATTACAGAATGTTTTGAAAATCAAAAGACATAGACCCTTTGCCCCCATCTAAACACACATACTGCCAAAATTCTACATATAGTGCAATACACACACACACACACACACACACACACACACACACACACACACTTTCCATAAAGCTATCCTTGGATCCAGGTTAAGAATCCCACTTAAAAATAAGAAACCATTACAGGTTTTTAGCAAGTAAAGCCGTCAGGATTCTTGTTTGTAAACAAAAGAGATCTATATGGACTAACAATCAAAAAATGAATGTATTTTAAAGATATGAGTGAGTTCACAAAATCCACTGGGACTGCATATTCCTATTTTTTATCAAAATGGGAGAACCAGGCAAAAACGGGTCAGAAGGCGAGGTGCAGTGAGGAGCACTGCACAAGCCATTGCACGTGTCTAGATAGTGCACTGGTCTCTAAACACACGTCAATGGACCGCAGCCTATTGGACTCAAAGCCCAGAAATCAGCCTGTGCCTGGACACCAGAGCAGCCTAAGAAGCCTTGCTCACACCCAGGTGACAAGTGAACTGTGAGATGCAAAGCTGACCTCTCAGCTTCCATCAGAGAAAGCAAGACCCTCCCTCAAATCAATACATACACAAAAGGACATTTCCTAGGAAAGCGGCCTGCTTGCTAGTTATAGTCAAAACTCCAACACCTGCTCCCAGCAGCCCTGAATTATCAAAGTGTTATTAGTATTTAATTTTATCCTCTCCAAATTAACCAGCAGCTTCACTCACAAGATCGACTTTCAAGCTTCCTTCCACTGATATCCCTCCAAACACAGACTGTGTATACCCTTTTATAGGGTGGTACCCCATTTGTCCTAGGAATCAGTCTGAGCAGTGCAAAGTAGAACTGGACCACCGCCTCCCTCATTCTTAATACAGTGAGTTTCTTAATGTAGCCCCATATCACCAAATTGCATAAAGGTTGGTTCACCATGGAAGAACACACAGCATTGATTTTTCAGCCAACACACTAAAAAGTGATAAATATTTTGGTCATCAGATTCAATGTGGAGAAAGACTTCGTCAGGATAATCAATCAAAACAAAGTAAATAAATATGCTTGTCAGGGAGAACTGGAAATCTTTATTCTGGAAGTTTATAATTAATCTTTCTGAGACTGTTATACCCCAAAATACTTTCCCACTGTTTGGGTGAGGGGCTAAAAGCAGTTGTGGCTTTCGCTGTCTTTGCACAATCATGTCGCTGCACGCTACGGGCCAACTTCTCTGCAAAACAGAAAGCTCCACTGGGCTAAACCAAGAGTTGTTTTCCAAGAACAGCAATCCAGAGGTGGATGGGCAAAACCACTTCAGAATCCACTCTGGAGTCCTCTGTTTTCCTATGCAGCAAAGTTATAATAAGTCTCTGCTCTGAGGCATAGAATCTTTGGAGTATTTAAGTAATAGAATGGAAAAACACCATATAATCCTCATTGAAGTTGGACTGTGGTTTCAAATTTATTTTCCTAGTAATAATATTTTTCATAAATGTTAAGTTTCTGAAATGGTCAAACCCACAAAAAATAAACTGCTGTTTTCAGCTACATTAGTATCCCATTCCCATGCTGCAAAGACTAAATTAAATTAACATTTTACATTTAAAAGGAAAAAAATTCTTAACTACCTGCTTATAAAAGTAAAACCACTGATGAAAAAAATATATATACACTTTCAACACAAACCACATTAGTCCATGGAAAACGACATTCCAAGAGGCATTTGTGGATATTTTCAAAGCCACAGCATAATGCCATCTTGTACATGGAGAGCAATGGCACCCCACATGTTTACAGCTTCCCTTTCTCAGATTTCCAAGGATGACAAGACACAGCACTGTCTGTGTCGTAATGAACTACTCTTCTAATCTTGAAACCTTTGCCTCACTTTTCAGTAGTCACACACACATACACATACACACACACACACATGCATTTTACACTCTAGTAATATACTAAGCTCCTGCTAACTCCTGGGCTATTCACATGCCAAGATGGAGCCCACTGCTCCTTTTCTTCTCATTCTATACTCTACCGCCCTAGTTCAAGCTCTTATTCCATATCTGAATAGTTGCACTACCTTCTAACTGCTGCCCCTCTCTTCTCTAATCAACATGTATAGGCTACCATAATTAACTTCCCAAACTGCCATTTTGATTGTGGCATTTCCAAATACTTCATTGCCTTAAACGCTGGCCTATTTTTCCATTGTCCAAGCCACCAAGACACACAGAATCCCCTCGTTGTGCTTGATCATCCCTACCTCTTCTAGTGTGTTTTACCACCCCTTTCCTAAGATACCCTACTCCATCACCACCTGTGTGAAAATGGAGGTCCTGCATCAGTATCCTGTACAGACTGGATATCCAATCCATAAATATCTTTCAATGGCAGCCCACATGCCTCCTCTTCCAAGAAGCTCTCCAAGAATACTCTAGTCACTGATGACTGGGTTTCCTTCTAATTACAGTTATCATACACTTCTTTAGGAGGGCAGGGTCTGTCCCTTCCTCATTCATCCCCTTAGAACCTTGTAGAGGGTCTTGAACAAAGCAGGTTCTCAGTCAATGCCATCTTCTCACTCCCATATCATCAGCAAAGGGAGAATTCGAAGCTGCTTCCCGTATGAGCCACATTTTCATGTTTTCTTCTCTTCCTTGAGGAAACCACTTTCCCATTAACTTCATAGAACTCCCCTAAAACTTGTTCTTAGAAAAAGTGAAAGGATATGTGCCATCCTCTCAGGTGTGAGGTGGTATCTCATAGTGGTTTTGATTTGCATTTCCTTGATTACAAGTGATGTTGAGCATTTTTTCATGTATCTGTTTGCCATTTGCTTTTCTTCTTTGGAGAAGTGCCTTTTGAGCTCTTCTGCCCATTTTTTGACTGGGTAATTGCCTTTTTTTGTTGAGTTGTGTGAGTTCCTTGTAAATTTTTGTTATCAGTCCTTTATCAGATGTATTGTGTGCAAAAATCTTTTCCCAGTTGGTAGGGTGTCTGTTAGTTTTGGTTAATGTCTCTTTTGCTGTACAGAAGCTTTTTATTTTGATGTAATCCCACCTGTTTATCTTGTCTTTGACTTCCTTCGCTTTGAGGGATGTGTCTTTCAAGATTTTGCTGAGATGTATGTCATGTAGAGTTTTGCCTATATTTTCTTCTATACATTTTATGGTTTCACAACAAATGCTGGAAAGGATGTGGAGAAAAAGGAACTCTTCTACACTGCTGGTGGGAATGTGAACTGGTCCAACCACTATGGAAAGCTGTATGGCGATTCCTCAAACTGCTCAACATGGAGCTCCCATACGACCCAGCAATCCCACTTTTGGGAATTTACCCAAAGGACACAAAAACACTAATCCAAAAGGATACATGCACCCGTATGTTCATTG